>JALPQI010005818.1:0-62896 GCA_025490895.1 Thaumatotibia leucotreta | reverse complement strand
GGATTAATTATATTAATACTTGAATTTCAGGCTAAAAAAGACAATGTGAATAAAACCAGCACTGGGGGTGGGAGACACAAAAAAATAACACCACTTGACGATATCGTCATGGAAATAATTTTCAAGGAATCGCCAATTTTAGAAGACTTAGGGACACCAAATCAATGTTCAATGATTATAATATAATTTTTTTAAATGTTGATTGTAATATTTCTAAGACACTAATTAAAGTACTTATTACATTTCATCAAGTTTTTGTGCCACAATGGAAAAATTTGATAGCAAAATTGCAATGCTAACCAAAATCCGCGACGTGAAAAATATTTAATTTGGTCAAATATCTAATACATTCACAAAGGAAAATAAAGTGTATGAGTGGAAAAACATTGTGAATTTGGTAAAGCTCTAGGTTTAATTCCGAAAATTAAAGATTTTTCTTATGTACGAGACGTATTTTGATCCAATATTAAACGGGCGACAATGGTAAGTCAATTACTAACGTATATTCATCCAGTAATGAGTTGTAATTGTATTAATTATATTTTAATCATCCTTCATGCTTTCTGACCATAAGTTTCAATAACAAAATTAAAGGCTCTAGTCTGATACAAGGAAATTGATAGAAAGACGTGGTTAGCGGGATTAATTTTATTAATACTTGAATTTCAGGCTAAAAAAGACATTGTGAATAAAACCGGCACTTGGGGTCGGAGAAACAAAGAAATGACACCACTTGAAGATATTGTCATGGAAATAATGACAATTTTAGAAGACTTAGGGATACCAATGTTCAATGACCACAATATTAAATTTTTATTTGTAAATTTATAATTTTGTCAATATTGTACTTAGGATAAGGTAGTAGTTAAGACTAGTTCTAAGGTTATAATTATTTGCTGTGCCCTTACAGGGTATCATATTTGACATGTAATTGTCAGAGATAATCACATGTAATTTATATGAAGTTATGATATCATGAATATATGAATATGAATATGAATACCCGACCCCATGGAAGGGACTGCAAGCAAAATATTGAATTGAAAGAAAGTAACAGCAATTCTAAAGACGCCTCAGTACCTTGCCATTTAAGACAAGTCAAACCAAATAAACAGTGTAAGTACTTATATATATTGTTTTATTGTTCTGTAATTTGCTAGTTTAGATAGCAGAATTAATAAACATAATATAGAATAGGATGAAACCTAGCAATCGATA
This sequence comes from Thaumatotibia leucotreta, assembly GCA_025490895.1. Lineage (NCBI taxonomy): Eukaryota > Metazoa > Arthropoda > Insecta > Lepidoptera > Tortricidae > Thaumatotibia > Thaumatotibia leucotreta. The sequence goes on along the minus strand of JALPQI010005818.1, from coordinate 61,678 downwards.
AACAGACGTGTAAAATGTACCAACGCACTAATTGTTTTATCATTTTATAATTCACGGCTAAAAAAGAGCTGTAAAGATTTGCAAAAGCTAACAGAGGCTTATCTAGTGCTTCAATGGAGGTTTTTCTCGGCGGAGACCGCAGCCCCTGCCGTTTTGGTGCGTTGCAGCCCATCAGGCTTGAATGACATCTGTCAGCCACGGATGAAAATATTTTTTTTTTTTATATTTGTTTATTTTCAATGTTTGGGGTAGAAACGCTAGGACCTTGGGGACCCGGAGCTCATTTAATTTTTAGGGACTTGGCTAAGCGCCTCGTGGATGTTACGGGTGACCAGAGGGCTGGCTCCTATCTTGCCCAGCGAATAGGCATTGCCATTCAGCGGGGCAATGCCACCAGCCTTCGGGGCACCCTACCACGTGGCGCCGAGCTAGCTCCCATTTTTTATTTGTAGATAGATGTAGGTATATATTTAATTTTTAGTTTTTTATTTTTAGTTATTTAATTTAATTAGTCTTATTATTATATTTTGTTACTATTAATTGAAAAAAACATATATTCACATTTTCTTCACAGATAATAGCTTTGTGACCAAAAATCAAAGTTAATCGACGAGCACGTAAATGAACGAGAAATGAAAAAGAGAAAACTCGAGTTTCAGTTGGAGTCCATAAAGCTCCAGAATTAAAAAAGGAAATTAGAAATTTATGAAATAGAAAAACGTCTGAATCTTCCTCATTCTGATTTCACTAACACAATAATTGTGAGTCAAGTCAAACACAAGAACATGGATCCAATATGTTGTTAATTAAACAAGAACCTTTCAATAAATGAAGACGTAACCCAAACTATTTACATATTGCAAGCAAAATATTGAATTGAAAGAAAGTAACAGCAATTCTAAAGACGCCTCAGTACCTTGCCATTTAAGACAAGTCAAACCAAATAAACAGTGTAAGTACTTATATGTATTGTTTTATTATTCTGTAATTTGCTAGTTTAGCAGAATTAATAAACATATATTCTCATTTAATTACAGATAATAGCTTTGTGACCAAAAAAATCAAAGTTAGTCAACGAGCACCTAAATGAACGAGAAATGAAAAAGAGAAAACTCGAGTTTCAGTTGGAGTTCATATACGTAGAGCTCCAGAATTATAAAATGAAATTAGAAATTTATGAAATGGAAAAAACGTCTGAATCTTCCTCATTCTGATTTCACTAACACAATTGTGAGTCAAATGAATACAACATAAGAACATGGATCCAATATGTTGTTAATTAAACAAGAACCTTTCAATAAATGAAGACGTAACCCAAACTATTTACATATTGCAAGCAAAATATTGAATTGAAAGAAAGTAACAGCAATTCTAAAGACGCCTCAATACCTTGCCATTTAAGACAAGTCAAACCAAATAAACAGTGTAAGTATTTATATATACTGTTTTATTATTGTGTAATTTGCTAGTTAGCAGAATTGATAAACACACATTAACATTTTCTTCACAGATAAGAGCTGTGTGACCAAAAAAACAAAGTTACTCGACGAGCACGAAAATGAACGAGAAATGAAAAAGAGTAAACTCGAGTTACAGTTGGACTTCATAGAGCTCCAGAATTATAAATTGAAATTAGAAATTTATGAAATGGAAAAACGTCTGAATCTTCCTCATTCTGATTTCACTAACACAATTGTGAGTCAAATGAATACAACACAAGAACATGGATCCAATATGTTGTTAATTAAACAAGAACCTTTCAATAAATGAAGACGGAACCCAAACTGTTTACATATCCTGTGAAGTATACAGGAAGTTATGACACGAATATTGTGCTTTAAATGGGATTTATGCGTCGTTGGACTAAAAGTAAATATGGCGATGTATAAAAATGACTTCACAATATCACTATGCAATAAAGTAAATAGTGGAACTAAATAATATTATATAAACTATTAACTATAAAACAACAATCTATGAAATGTAATTCTAGTGTTTGGTTACTTTGTAAAGTAAAAAAGTTAGATAGCAATATACATGGAACTGAATGTCTGTGAAATATGTTTTAAGCAATTAAATAATTTATGAAACAATAATATTGGAACAGAAAGCATGTGATCGAGACGAGCAGTCCGAATAGTCGACGATCCCAGACTCACAGGCGGTATTGAACCCTTAAGTCTAAGGAGAGACTTCGCCTCCTTATGTGTGTTCTATCGTCTGTACAATGGGTTGTGCTCTGAAGAACTGTTCGACATGATGCCAACGTCCACTTTTCATCATCGCACCGCTCGCCACCGACTGGGCGCTCATCCTCACACCTTGCAACCTAAATGGTCGCGCACCGTGCGGTTTCAGAGGAACTTCCTCCCGCGGACGGTCCGTCTGTGGAATGAGCTCCCTGCCGAGGTTTTCCCGTTGGACTACAGTATGGGGTTCTTCAAAAGAGGAGTGTACAAGTTCTTATTGGGTCGGTAACGCGCATGTGACACCCCTGGGGTTGCAAGCGCCCATAGGCTACGGTGACTGCTTTCCATCAGGCGGGCGGTATGCTTGTTTGCCACCGACGTGGTATAAAAAAAAAAGACATATGAACAAATTTCTGTGAAACGAAATTCTATGAAACTTCTGTCTATGAAACAGTGTGCCACCGACTTTTCTCCTAAGAGTATTAGGAAATGCTAATCTATCGTTTGATTGTTTAACAAATATTTTACGCACCAGTTTTCTACCAAACCTACTAGGCGGTGAGATAACTTTTTTATTTTCTTTAGCTGTACATGAAGACGGTCTAGCCATCCCCGCACTTTCAAAAATGACAAACTTAAATTATGAAACCTCCAAAAATGGCTGTTCAATCCTCTCATCCGCCTTAATTGAAAATAATGAACTGGACCTCACTCAACATCACATGTCCCTCGGACATTCAAGAAAGGAATGCCGTAAAATAAAAAAAATCAAGATGATGTAACTTTGAACTCTATTTCAGACAAACTTTCTCCTCCTAACAAAAAACGAGAAGTCGAACGTTAAATTTTTACGAAAACTAAAACTAAATCGTCTACTTGGCTCTCGGTTATCCCTACAAGAAAAGACCACTTTGACCTATCCCCAATGGAATTCAGAGATGTATTGGCACTAAGATACCACAGAACACCTATCTCCATGCCTAAATCACGTGACGGCTGCAGCAATGATGTTTTTGACGTGGACCACGCTCTCTGCTGTAAAACTGGTAGATTATTTACACGCCGTCACAACTAAATCCGGGACCTATTTTGTGAGCTATGTCAGCACGCCTGGGGGAATGTAGTCAAAGTACCCCTCATCACGCAAGGTGACTGCGGACTTCGGGGAGACCTTTGCTGCCGTGGCGTTTATTAGGATGCACAGAGGGAGGCGTTATTTGATATCCGTGTCGTAGACACTAACGCTCCCTCTTCCCTCTTACGTCCGGTAGCAGCCGTACTTAAATCCGCCGAAGAGGAAAGGAAACGAAAATATCTGAACTCTTGTGAAAAACGGCATGCGACATTAACTCCCCTTGTAACATCCGTGGATGGGATATTCGCACCTCAGATGTCCGCTTTCGTGAAACATCTCGACGAAGCAATCGCTGATCGTTGGGACAGATCCTTCAGCGTAGTAATGGGCTGCCTTAGATCGAAAATTATAATTTCCATACTCCGTGCTACAAGCATGTGTATTCAAGGTATATTAATACCTTATATGACCTTTGTAGCTCATTTGGTAGTGACCCTAATGTCTGTGAAGCCGGAGGTTCCGGGTTCGAAACCCACTGAGGGAATCTTCGTGTATTTATAAGTCCGTCATGGGCTAGTGGTTGCTTTATATTCATTTAAGTATCTTGATGTATCTCTTTATTATTATAATCGTCATTTAGTACTTACAACACAACCCTTCCCAATTACACTTACCGTGGGACTAAGTCAATTTGTCAAGGTTGATTTGCATCGTGCAATTAAACCTACAGAGCCATAATTAATTTCGTAGGCTGCAGAAACGTGGTCCCTCCAGGAAGTAGAGACGAAGAAGACGCCCTAGAGATGTGATGCTGGAGAAGAATGCTCGGAGTATAGTGGACTGAATTCCGTACCAACGAATCTATACTTCGAGAACTGGGCATCAAACAACATTTATCATCTTTAGTACCTACAGTCTCGTGTCCTCACTTTTTTTGGTCACGTATGCCACCGAGGAGAGGTGTCAATAAATAATAAACAGCCGCCACCAAGTAACAAATGTTTGTAATAAATAAATACATAAATGTTGTCCTTGTTGGGATTCGAACCCAGAACCTCCAGCTTCGTTGGCAGGGTCATTAACAAGTTTACCAATTAGGCTACGGAGGCTGACAAATGCCATACCTCTCACTATTTTTAACTATACCTACTCAAAGATACTCGTAATATTTCTAAGACACTAATTAAAATACCTACTTACTACATTTCATCAATTTTTTGTGTCAATGTGGAAAAATTAGATAGCAAAATTGCAATGATAACCAAAATCCGCGACGTCAAAAACATTTTATTTGGTCAATTTTCTAACACACTCACAAAGGAAAATAAAGTGAATGAGTGGAAAAAAAATGTGAATTTGGTAGAGTTCTGGGTATAATTCCGAAAGTAAAAGAATTTTCTTATGTCCAGGACGTATTTTGGTCTAATATTAAACGGGCGACAATGGTTAGTCAAAAACTAACGAATATTCATTTAAATATCAGTTATAATTGTATTAAGTATATTTTAATCATGTTTCATGCTTTCTGACCATAAGTTTCAATAACAAATTTTAAGGCTCTAGTCCGATACAAGGAAATTGATAGACAGACGTGGCTAGCGGGATTAATTATATTAATACTTTAATTTCAGGTTAAAAAGACAATGTGAATAATACCGGCACTTGGGGTCGGAGAAACAAAGAAATGACACCACTTGAAGATATTGTCATGGAAATAATTGGCAAGGAATCTCCGATTTTAGAAGACTTAGGGATACCAATAATCAATGACCATAATATTAAATTTTTATCTGTAAATTTATAATTCTGAAAATTTTGTACTTAGGTAGTTAAGACTAGTTCTAAGGAAATAAAACTATGAAAACGGATAAACTCGCGTATATTAACTAATTTTAACTTCATTCCGACGTTTCGAACACTTTACAGGGTTCGTGGTCTGCGGATGACTGACAATGGAGGAAATTTGATAGATCTACCTCCATCAAAATAAGAAAGATAAGTACAAAACTACCCACCAAAGAAAAATTACTAAACCACAGACAATAAATTTTAAGGGTGGATGTACATACAAAATTTGCAAATTAAGCTAGTTATTCATTACAAATATTTTCAGAATGAAGACAAGAGACAAAATAAATAATCTACGCCGGTTCTATCCCTACGCCACTGCATGAGAAGTATTTCCTTCCTTTGTATGATTGTATTGTTAGGAAGGTATCCCAAAATTGGGACCGGCAAGAAACTCAGCGGGACAACTCTTTTCAAAAAACATTTGTAGTACATCTTAAGATCATCATGCATTAAACCGAAACATACAATTTTGATTAATAAGAAAATTTAAAATAATTTTGAAAAAATGTTGCCAGTACTAAAAAGGGGGTTAATGGTCACCACCGCCAAATACATCAGCCTCACGGTTTATGTCTAGACTGTTCCTTTATCAGATGAACAACTGGATCCCAAGCTCGTGGTAGAGAAAAGCTTCTTTCCATTCTACGTACGTACGTACCATTAGACGTGGTGAGCGGGATCAATTATATTAATACTTGAATTTCGGGCTAATAAAACAATGTGAATAAACCCGGCACTGGGGGTCGGAGAAACAAAAAAATGACACCACTTGACGATATTGTCATGGAAATAATTGGCAAGGAATCGCCAATTTTAGAAGACTTAGGGATACTCGACCCCGTAGAAGGGACTGCAAGCCAAAATATTGAATTAAAAAAAAGTACTTAACAGTAATTCTAAAGACGCCTCAATACCTTGCCAAATTTTAAGACAAGTCAAACCAAAAAAAAGTGTAAGTACTTATATGTACTGTTTTATTGTTCTGTAATTTAATAGTTAGCAGAATTAATAAATACATATTCACATTTTCTTCGCAGATAAAAGCTTTGTGACCAAAAAATCAAAGTTAGTCGACGAGCACGAAAATGAACGAGAAATGAAAAAGAGAAAACTCGAGTTTCAGTTGGAGTTCATAGCGCTCCAAAAAAATAAAAAGAAATTAGAAAATGAAACGGAAAAACGTCTGAGTCTTCCTCATTCTGATTTCACTAACACAATTGTGAGTCAAATGAATACAACACAAGAACATGGATCCAATATGTTGTTAATTAAACAAGAATCTTTCAATAAATGAAGACGGAATCCAAACTATTTACATATCCAATGATCATACAGGAAGCGTGACACGAATATTGTGCTTTAAATGGGATTTATGCGTAGTTGGACTAAAAGTAAATATGGCAATGTATTTTTATACAACCAGGTTTTATTTTATATGTTGACATTTTTATGTTGTAGGCTTTCTAAGCCAACACTTTAAAATGTTTAAGTCTTATCAAGTCGGAATGACTAGATAGATATATAAAAACTTAATACACTACTTATTTTGTTAACACAGGATCCAGGATTATAATAATACATCTACGAAATAAATCCATCCCCTTGTAATAACTAGTTCTTAAATTAAAACGATTAACTATTATACAATAAATATGGAAAAGCTAATAGGTACAATAGGTATATACACTCAAGAGATTAAAAAAGAGCTATAGAAACCTTTAATATCGCAAAATATTTACATTTAGTCTAATTATACAGGTGAAAATGTTATACTTCGTCAAAACTATTTAGTATTTAGACGGGAGGCGTGATAACTGATAACGTAAAGTTTTTCACCATTTTCTGCGGGGGACGAGGTACACACGTACAGCATACCACTAAAAGATAAGTAACTCAACAGACACAAATTTGACTGTTGCGATAAACCCATACTTCAAACCAATTGCACACAACAGAAATTACACGCACAAAGAAAAAGTTTTCACGTAACCAGGCAACACACATAAGAACATGATATGAACGAAATAGTGATGCGACACACCTAATGAATGAGTCATGACTGGCTGACTGATGAATGAATGATTGTCTAAAATACTAAGTATTACTTATAAAAATTAAAATTCAAGTTCAGTTAAATTACATATTAGTTCGGAAACCCAAATTAGCCGTAAAATCTGCGCGAATGTATATTATAATTTTCTGTAGGTGGTAAACACAACGTGCTTATTTTTTTTTATTTGTCTCCTTCTGTTGACAAGTAGGTAGGTTTGCTCAAGTAATAAAATTTAACCATTTATCTTTTATTAAAATCCTTTCTTTTTAAATATAAACAATTTATCTATTTAGCTCAACAATTAAATCTAACTACCCATCTTAGTCGTATGTACATTTGTCACCACACCACCCCAACTCTTTCAGTGGGTGTCTTAGGAGTCGACTAAGGGATTGAAGTAAGTAGTTATCACTGACCATTCATGTATTGAAAATGAATGATGGGCAGCAGTGTCGTCATAGTGGACACATTTACTACGATCGATACGATATTTTGCGTATTTTGCCCCCTGACGAAGCCTGTGTTGCAAATACGTTCCCGATGTTTCATGGTTAATAAATTATTATTGTCAAGATAGTATGAACTATTAATATTACAAATGCTTTTGACAAATATTTATATTAATATTTTGTATCGAATACGTAACACGATTATAAGAAACTTTGTTTTGCGAGGAATTTGATTAATATATATAGTATTAAATAGTTAGTACATAATTACACATGTCGACATGTCATATAATATACATTTTAAATCTTGTAAGGTGTATTATTAGATCATAGTATTTTCAAACTGCAGTGATTAAATGAATGAATGATACATTCAAAATGTTGAGTCACAGTCACACTGGTTTCATAGTTATAATGTAGTTAACCAGTTGGCCAATGTACTTTGCCGGAGGGGGTCGCCTGTTTACAACATCTCTCGTCTAAATACTCAAAGATTATTAATAACCGATTCTAGTTCCATGACAAAGTACCTATCTCAGGCAATATATTGCGGGCTTACACCGCGCTAAACAAACTAAGTCTTTGATTTAGAGTCAGGTCTTGGTATTTGGGCAATGTTTTTTTATTTTATTAATAATAAGCTGTTAAATACTTTTAGCTCAAAATGCGATACATCATACTCGTATGTCTATTTTATAACAATATGTAAATTTTATTATTAACTAGGTTTCACATAAAACCATATTAAATAATACTTAACGAAAACTAAATTTGACTAAAATGTATCTGTTCCATTGACTTTAACACCTTATATATGTAACAACATAATTACGCAATAAAGATTAGAATTTGAATTTGAAAATACATCTAAAAAATGATGCATAGAATGCTGGCAGCATTACCCCGCTGAATTGCAATACTGATTCATTGCGTGACGCTGACGAAGCAAATATTTGATGTTTAATACACATTTTCATCACACTTGCTGTCTAAGCGCACCATTGCTTGGAGGGATTAATAGAAAAGTGATATTCCCTAGAGAGTAATAGAAATGTCAGTACGTAATTTAATAATAATTATTATGTCTTAAAACTTTTTTTTGTCGGCAAGTGTGATGAAAAACATTCTATGCATCACGGTAGGTAAATGTACTATTGTATATTCTTGCAAACATCATAAGTTAGCTTATACACATCAATTCAGACTTCTAGCATGGTCTAAATTTGAGACATTTTTTTTAATCATTAGACTTCAACAGTTATTTATTATGCAAGGGGGCAAAGTTGTTATTTAACTGTCGTGCCAATATTGAGACCTGCTAGCGAAAGATTCCAAAATTGTTCAAAAACTGGAATCTTGAGCATTGCGAAGGTCTCAAGGCACGAGAGTTGAACAAACTTTGCCGCCAAGTATAATACAACTTTTTCCCCTCACTATCGCGAGGAAATATTATTACAAATCTCATCCAAATGTAAATGAACTTAAAGAAACCCTTTAAAATTCAATTAGATAATATGATATCGTAGAGTCACTCCTGGTAATTAAATATAGCCAATGGTTTACAAAGTCACCATTAAGAATTGACCAATTTAACATCTGAACTCCGATTGCGCATGTTTACTACGGTCAAACAGATTCACTTGTACTAAGCGGGTCCATATTGGCACTTATACAATTTTTTTTTCGAATATTTTTACTAATACCGTTTTTTACTCATAATTATCATTACTCCGAAAAAAAATTCTCATATTTTTTTTCTTACTAAAAATTATACTTCTACCTACAATATTCATAACGATTTTTATTTCGAAATTTTATCCTCCTAAAGTCGTCAAGTAGATTAATCTATACTCATAAAGTTATTTGAAATAAATTGTTTATTTATAAACATTTTCCCATTAGGTTCACTCTGTTGTGGTATAATTCTTTTATGAATAACATAAACTATGTAGTCATAATGGGCTTTGTGCAGAAACTGTTGTGACATACTCAACTTTAGCATATTTCTTTGTGGCAGATTTCGAGTTGTTCGAATATTATTCGAGCATAATTTCGATGCTCCTATTTATGATGAGGCATAATCTGGATGTGCATAAAAAGTATCGGCATAGTTTGTTTTAGCATAACAGAGAAGGAATAATTACAACCTCTCAATATAATCGAGGTAGCAGTAATATTCTATATGTTACTTACTGTGTTACTGAGCTGAGTACTTTCTAGGTTGCCAAAAAAAAAATAACCTCGAAGACTAAGGCGGGAGCAAAGCTCCCGCCTTAGTCTTCTAACCTAACCTATCCGAGTCGGATCTGCCCCGGAAGGTTTTGTTCGCTCGCTTCGCTCGCTCACTGCAGAAATTTTCACCCTCACAGCAAATTCTGCCTGACGAAAAAGGCAAGTTTTGAACATGTGGCTACAAGCCCAAAACAAAAATCTAATTTCTGTCTTATAACACTCGGCGTAATTAATGATATGCCAAGATAGTTTCGGACAAAATAATATTCGAAATATTGTTATTTAAGCCAAGTGATGTTTCTGTCTCATTAAGTTGATGCCAAAATAGATTATACCATGTCTGTTATGTCCTAAGCGTCTCGGACAAAAAAGTTTAGAGGGAACCCGTTTAGTACAGTACCTACTCTGCCACAACCTGATTTGTGCAGGTAGCTAGTTTACAGTGATAGTACGATTTATATTTAATTAAACAAAAATAATTCATACATAAAACCAGTACAGATAAAAATAAATACCTATAACATTAGAATATATAGCATAAAATAAGTATAGTGAAAAATTATATAAACATAAAAGTTAGTATTAAAAATATGTATGAAAAACAATATTATGAACATAAATAATTCTATGTGATGATGATTATGAACAAAGATTATTCTAAATACCGATCATTATGAAGTTAAATTGTATAAGAAAAATTTTCGGAAATCCAATAATCTAAGTTGCAATTTTATAAATACTTTGGCGCACCCGTACTAAGCAATGGTGGGCCATAGGAATTAGAGCATGGTCAAATGACTTTATTCACATGTGTATAAAAAGCGTTTTTACGCGCTCGTATTAAAGGATAAACGAGCGCTTTACGAGCTAGTGAGGCGAAAAACTTTGTAAATATATCTACCTACCTATTACTAGTGATCGTTATTGACGTGCACTTTCCATGGCAATGGCTATGGTTGACAGAAAAAGTAACAAATGTGAAAATGTGTTTTTGTTCTATTACTCGTACTCTCAGTAAAAATAGTACTCTCCTTAGGATACGTACAGACTATATCCTACTTCTAAATCTAATGTCATTAATTTATGACACAAAATAGTACATTAAATGACATTTTGACAAAAGTAATATTCAAGTGGATTAAGATCAGTGTTGTATAATGGATTTTTCAATTTGACATGAACGTTTGACAGCCGAATCTGTTTAATATATTTTAGTCGTTTACTCGTTTGATCAATGTAATTTGAATAAGTTATTAAAATATGTATAGGTAATTCATTATTATAATTAAAATTACTATAATTTCTGAAATTTTGTTTTAAAATTGGTTAAATACCTGTGTATTTGATTTTTCTGTCAACCATACTTTGCCACCAAAACCGCACGTTGATAACGATGACTACCTAATACTTACATCGGCGCTTAGTATCCAAAGTCCTTGATTGAGCTTAGCGTAGGACTGTTTCGATTCGTAATTTTGCCGTACGATATTTATTTATTAAGTAGTAAAAAATTTCAAGGACTTCCATCTAGTAAGTCTTTAAAATATTTAGAGAAAAATCCTAAAAGCTTAAATTATAAATAAGGTAAGAGAGATTATTAACCGTTCAGATTAGCACTATTTTTACGGATAGGATCGAATTAAAAACATATAATTTGAAAATAATGCTCAGTCCCTAGGGAATGATATAAGACTGATTCCCTTTCTAATACTTTCCTATAGTTTTATATCCTTTATGGCATAATAATCCTCTCCCCATATTATTAACCTTTTCATTCATCCTTTTACATCCGGCAATGTAAATTCAACTACATTGTTGGATATAAAAGGAAATAAATTACGATACAGTGTCGTACAACGTTTTTCGGCACAGATGGCCCTTTGAAGTTTTCGACCTCACATAAAATGAACCACTTCTCGAACTATCGCGTAAAAAACAACGTCTGTACTGAAAAAGTGTATTTTTTAATCTTGTGTTATTTTTGGAACGTCCTGTGTTATATATCTTTTGTCTTTTTTTTCAAAATACAAATAATTAATTTTAAAAAACCTGATTTACTGATATTAATAATCATTTTCAGTGAAATCATATTTCATTTCATAGTAAATCGTGCTGTTAATCCCAAAACCCTCAAAACCACAAAACTCCACTGCCAGTTAATAGAACGGCAAACATTACCCGACGCTTCGCCATACATTGCTGTCATTCATCTGAAATGTCAATAGATAAAACGTATTTACGGCGCAATAAACCAGGAGCGTTATCGGCGATAGGTAAATCGGGCTGTGATGTCCAATCAGAGTGTTTAGACAGTTTTATGTTTAATGGGAAATTTCTGGAAATGCGTTGGTAGCTTTGTGAAAAAGCATTGGTAGAGGCAAAAATATAAATACTGCTTACGAAGAGGCTTCCGTAGTTACCTTACCCTTATAGTTTCGCCATTTCCGTCTATACGTCTGTCGTCTGTCCGCAGCAAATCTTAGTGGTCATTAGTACCTACTAGAAATTTGCAATTTGGTACAGGTATACTATATTATGTAGGTACATATTAAATCACGCTGCGCCGACCAAGTAGTAGAATAAAATATAGAAAAAAATCGGGACCTCCTCTGCACGTGAAGTGGGGATGTTTTTTATTATTTTGATATAAATAAATAAATAAATATTTTTTGGACGTCTTTAAACAAATCGACCAAGTCCCACGGTAAGCTCAATTAAGGCTTGTGATGTGGGTACCAGGCAACGATATAGGTATATAATGGATATATACATATAGATACTTAAATAAATAGACAGCCATGACCAAGGAACAAATATTTGTGATAAATAAATACACAAATAATGCCCTCGCCGGGATTCGAACCCGGAACCTCCAGCTTCGTAGGCAGGGTCACCACCAACTAGGCTACGGAGGCTGACAATCCTATAGTGTGGGATATCGTTGAATACTTAAGGGTCTCAGAAGAAAGTATTGTTTTAATTCAATATTTTACGAGATAACAGCTACAGAAATAAGGGAAAAAATTATGTCCCATCCCTCTTTAACTTTTGATCCGCGGGTCCAAAAAATATGAAAAAAATCCTGAATAGTGGGATTATACAATGTAGAAAAGTTTAAAATATAACTATTCATCGGTACTTACTATTGAAATAAGTTTAAGCAAGTTTCTGTTGATGACTTTTTTGTCAATGACAATGTTTCAGGACTGATGACCTGGTGAAGGTCGCAGGAGTCCGCTGGATGCGGGTGGCACGGGACCGGTCATTGTGGCAATCTTTGGGGGAGGCCTATGTTCAGCAGTCGACGTCTTTCGGCTGACATAATGATGATGATGATGAAGTTTCTGTTACTTACAGTGTAACTTAAATACTGTTTATACAGTACCCACAGGTATAAATAATGGGACAAAATGTTGGGCTTATTTACTTAATTACGACCCCGTTCACTAACTATCGTGTAGAGATTCAAAAAAAGTAGAAATATAATAGGGGCCTGTTTCTCAAATAGGCCAATCATCCACACATTAATTTTCCAGGAAATATTTTTCCCTATTTGTTCCTAATTATGTTCCTTTTTTATTACACCATTTAATAAAGTAAGTATAATTAGTAAGTGTCTCAAGATTGAAATACAAGCTTTATCTTACATTTGTTTTACAAAAACTTCTACATTTCCTTAAAACATTTTTAAAATAATCCGAAGCCCACAACTCATTTCGCGAGGATCGGCGAAATTCGGGCATCACGAGAAAATTGTCAACACAAGAATAAGACGTTAGCGCGAAACAAAGATAATGAAAGGAAAACATTGAATCTGATTACAATTGCTGCCAGAGTACTGGTGAGTGGTAGACACTGTTCTGTGAAAAGGTGATTTTGACGTTACAGCTACCCTTCCAAAATAATTATGTAAGTGAGCCGATTTGTTTGAAATAGTTACTTACTTTTAACACAGGTACTTTTCATGTGAATTCTACTCAAGACTGATTCGATTCTAATAGAAAAGAAAATGTCTCAAAACTTTCCGTACACCTTTCGATATTTCCATTCTGCATTTATGCATGTATGAAAAATCTTGACCTTTTTTTCTCAAATCATATAAAAAGTTAAAAAAAATGTTTGTGGAATACCCTTAAATAAATGAATAAATGGCTCAAGTATTAGAAACATCGGTCTAGTATTTCTGGAGTTATTCGTTGGTGAGTTTCTCGAGTATAGTTGACCAAAAGATTTAGTCATGATTTAGCGTCCATTTTAGACCCTCCGTAGTCTAGTGTTGGTAATGAGGTAATGACCGAGGTAAATGAATATTTATTTATTGGTCATGGTTGATTTTTATGCGTTTAAGTATCTATATGTGTATATATCTATTAGTACCCACAACACAAGCCATAATTGAGCTTACTGTGGGCCTAGGTCAACTTTTCTAAGAATTCCCATTACGTTTATTCATTTAAACAGATATTTAATTGGCTTAAATAAAAGGAGGTTCTAAATTAGACTGAATGTTATATTGTACTCGTATATTTACTCGATACCTCCAAGAATCGTGAATCGATTTTCGATATTTTCCCCCCAGATGGTCCCGTTGGCTCCAAGTCGGGGTCTGATGATGGGATATTTTACAGACAAACGGGTCTTAATCGTGTAAACTTACGTTTAATTATATCCTGACGTTTCGGGCATGACGTTACACCCGTGGTCGCAGGCAGGAGTCTGCCTAAGTCTAAGTTTACGCGATTAAGACCCGTTTGTCTGTAAAATATGACTGATGATGGGATCTTGGAGAAAATATTTTTTATTTTGTGTTACGGCAAGGTTCAGAATATATTGGTTAGTTTAAGTTCTCTTTCAAGCTATAAGAACGTATACTGAAAACAAAAAAAAATTGCTTTTCATTATTGCCTTAAACACTCGTTTCAGTTTGTTTATGCTTTGGGCTTAAGCCCATTAAAAAAGTTCGCAAATACAGGGTTTAGGTTACCAGATTAGACCAATTTAGTATTTGGGTCAAAATTCTTATCGTTGTCTTGTTTCACACCACTCTGTCACGCGTTTAGTGGTTGTTTCGACTCAGTATATAAAAAAATCAAGTACATTTGTATTTCTTTTTCACGCTAGATTTTAATCCATACATGAGAAATTGAAAACAAAACATCATCTCATACAAAATTCACAACTGCCTCACGTTTCTTAGGGACACAAAATGAGACAATGAAAAGAATTTTGACCCATTTTCGGGATGTGAAAGGATTAGGTCGTTAAATGAGATTAGAGTGATAATTTCCTAACTGGGAAGAATTACTAAAAAGTCTGAATGACCAAAAAAGAGATGATGTTGATATGTCATTTTCGCTAAAAACTTTTGCAATATACATTTAGATTTCACAGAAGAAATAAGATATTTACGATAGTTCACATGACTCAAATCCCAATGTAAGTAGTAAAAAAAAACCAACGTTAGAAAACAAAGAAGGATTCAACACGACGTTGTTTAGGATTATTTTTTTATAATTCCAAATAAAATGTTAATTTGACTCCGTCAGGCTTAATCTTTTGATGCAGTCTGGCTACATATTGTAAACATCACATTATAATGAGTAATTAAAATGTCTGCATGTGACGGTTGCATAAACTAATATTTAACTGGAATGAACATAAACCTTATTAGTGGTTCTATTTAAGCCCCGTTTTGTAAGTCAGGCACAATTTTTCGAATATATTATTATTTCCCGACCAGAACTTTCAGTAAAAATAATTCAAGCACACGTCGACTGCACCGGAAAATAAAATTTCCACAGAAAGATTTCACGTAAAATGCTGCCAAGACTAACAAAATCGAAGAGAAAAAACTATCAGTATACAAGTATACTGTGAAAAAGTTATCAATAATTTCGAGCATCCGTCACTGTCATTCCGATTATAATTGAAAAAAAAAAAAATATTTTTTATTATTACTTTTTTTTGTCGATAATTAACAATGTCCCTTATATTGCAACAAAACTTCAAATTTTCAGTGCGGGGTTGTTAACATAATTAAGAACACGCAGTTTTATTAGGCTATTAAATATATTTAAATGTTATCAAAAGAAAACAGCGATTAAGTCTTAGACCCCCGTTGGTTTCAAATGTGATACATGTATTATGCTGCCTTCATTGCGATCCTAACGTCCGTGGTTCGATATGGTAGCGAAAAAGTCTACCTACGGTATTTTGTCTCGGCGTTACCACAGCCGTGCATCCAAATGTCTTTAAAATCTAATATTTCGATGACATACGTTTCCTTACCACGAGTTCTCGTCGTATGCCAACTGTGTCGACTGCGTAACTTAATTTCTATTCCTCCCGCTCTCACTGATAAATGCATAAAAGCGCGATGAACAGAAATAAAAAATAGTGGGACCTTAACCACTGACATGCTTTGATTTTTGCGATAGACTCTATTACTATGTAATAGTGACAGAATATCAATGGATAAATCAAGTATATACTCCTAACTAGGTGTGCCAGTGACATCGAAATATGTAGACGAATTATGACACAACTGTTGTGTCGCTGGCATAGAAGTATAATATTTTTGATCAACCACTCTTGAATTGAATAATAATAAAAATAAATTGGGTAATGGGTAACGTGAATTGAATAATAATAAAAATAAATTACACAAATGTCTATTTGTGTAATACCCCAATTTAATTGTCCCACGTTAAGCTCAATTTTAAAGCTTGTGACATCACAAGCCTTAAAATGGTACCAGGCGACGACATAAAGATACATATAAATACGTAAATGCAGAGACAGCCACGACCAAGGAACAAATGTTTGTGATAAATAAATACACAAATAATGTCCTCGCTGATTCGAACCGTAGGCAGGGCCACTACTAACTAGGCTACGGAGACTGACTACTAAGTTTACAGTACAGATGCGAACGTGTTAACGTTTCATGGTAAGGACTGTAGGCAGGTGCTTGCACTAATGCGGTACCTACGTTGAATAAAATATTGAAGGCAAAACGGGAGTTTGATCAGAACGGAACCGAAGGAAACCACAGATTACTTCTAGAATAGATAGACAGATAAGATGGAACATAAAATACAACTAGCACTCCCTAGACTCTTTTACAGATGTAGTGCAAAATATTTTTCCTTCGTATTTTCACGAAAATTGACGAATTTATCTTTCTGTCTCAATTAGATCCAGTGCAATGGATACTGAAGTTCATTGTGACAGCAATATCAATTGAGAGGTTTCCGTGAAAAACTGAAGGAAATAATTTTGCACTACACCTGTACGCAGTAATGGTAGACATGTACTACCACTTCCATTTTTCTATTGTGTCAACATTCACATCCAGCAGGCATAGCCCAGGAGTAAGGGTAAATTACTGTATTCCGCGGTATTTTTCGGAGTTTTTCTCGCATGAATGTATGAACGATTTACAGAGTTGCCATACAATTTTGCTGTCACTACGATATTTGATTTGCTGTTAATAGCGTCGCAATACTCGCAATTCACAAGTAAAATTGCAGATGCGCGGATGACTACGAGTAGATCTAGATGGAATGAGATTGTCAAAGTCGCAAAAACCATTGATCGCGCGTGACCGTTCGTTGTGGAGATGCTTTAGGGAGGCTTTTGTCTGGACAAAGTCCTTATCGGATTCTTTCAGAAAAATCAATGAAAGAGTCCACTTTTTATCTAAACCTATGTTTGTCTATGTGTTTAATTTTCACTTCCAAAAGAGCAACGCGATGTCGTTGAGAAAACGTCAATTGACAATGATTATTTCATTCAAAATTCAAAAAGAACGGAAAAACTTAAGTTTGATCAATTCCCGAAAAAGGCATTTGATTTTTTCCGACATTTTAATCCCTATTGGTGACCTCGCGTTCTTCGTTAACATGATGCGGCGTCTGGTGTTAGTCTGTGGAGGAAACCGATTGCGTTTTGATGCAGCCGGTAATCGGGGTAGTTTGTCAATCTGGATTTAAATCTACAGTTTATTTCGTTTATACTGGGAATAGCGTTGCTCACATTCTTTGATTTAAGAGTACGTACATCACTCTTTTTTCGGTGGAGAAATAGCCTGACTTTTTTGACCTGTGCTAAGATCCCCTGATTACATTCTGGTAAGACATGATGGGAGTGTGGTGACGGCAGAAAATATACAGAATTATGTCACCATCCCAACTCTTCCCGCGGGTGTCGTAAGAGTCGACTACGGGATTCAAGTGTCACTGACTATTGTTTGATAGAAGATGATGATGGGCAGCGTCATTGTAGTGGTCACAATAATGACCATCGCGGTAAGAAGAGCTAAGGCGCGCCCAGTATTTTTTTTCTTTTTCTTTTCGAGTTTCAAAGAACTAAAATTTGTATTTGAAATAATGTTATGTACAGTGTATTCATCCTTACTTGTCTTATCATGTAAACAAACCACAGACCAAGTAAAACAAACAAAACGTCAACGATGATCAAAAGACAATCACTAGTGATTAGAAATGTCGATATAATGAAATGTCAGCGATAATTTCACTGCTTAGGTACGTAAATAGAGGATTATCGATTTTACATCGTCTGTCAGGAAGAGAATTAATTCGTTTAAGATTATATCAAAAACTATGGTTAAATTTCGAAGATATTTCTGTCGCTCCAACGAAGGCGCCACTAGTCATGAGAAAAATCACATGAAGTGCACCCGTAACGAACAACGTGAAGCGAAGTAGCGAAATGAATGACGTTTGACGTGAAGATTTTATTCAATATTCAATAGACAACTAAGCACTGCCAGTCTTTGAATAAAATAAATATTGAAATCAATTACAAAAACCGGCCAAGAGCATGTCGGGCCATGCTGAGTGTAGGGTTTCGTAGTTATTAAAAAACGGCCGATTATGTTCGAAATAGTTTTATGCCAGCCCACTATTCATGATTTTTTTGGACCTTTGGATCAAAAGTTAGAGGGGGGGACAATTTTTTTTTCATCTGGAGCGATTATCTCCGAAAATATTGACTTTAGAAAAAAACTTTCTTAAAAGCCCCTTTTTCTTTTTAAGAGACCTATTCAATGATACCCCACACTATACGCGATTACAGCAAATAAAAAAAATCACCCCACATCACCAATTGGGGGGGAGGTACCCGAAAAAATTTTTTTTACTTTTTATTGTATCACTTTGTTGCCATGATCAATATGTATACCTGTACCAAATTTCAGATTTATAGTATTAACGGCCACTGAGCTAAGTATGCTGCGGAAAGATGGACATAGCGAAACTATAAATATGGGTTCCGTTGTTGCCATTTTTGCTACGAAACCCTAATCAATTTTGGTAAATTACTGCAATTTATTTTAATTGCATTTTCCTCGAGTTGTACTTTAAGTATTATTATCGATATATTGACATGCCAACATTATGGTACATAGACAATCTAGACATCGCAATGTCACATCAATGTCAGATGTTTTTAAAATTATCCGACCGTAACAGCATTTATTGACGAAAATCTTTACAGAAATGATATTTTTCAGTGCTTTTTTGAGTGATTATAATACTTTGTGAGTTTAATTAAGTATGCAACAACATTTGACGTAATGATTAATGTGTAATTGCAGAGAAAAGTGTGATAATGTTTTCAAAAAGTGTTTGTTTACATGATAAGACAAGTAAGAATGAATGCACCTTATGTGGTAATCATTTTTGGTCGAGTTTTAGTTTGACAGTCTGCCTTAGAATTTTCTGAGTTCTACCGCTTAACTCTGATGCGAATATATTCGCATCAGAGTTAAGCTTACCTTATGGACGCTTTTGTTTTGAACTCTATTGACTGGGTTCCAATTTGAAATCCATTTTTGTCTGTCTTAAGCATGAAATGGTTAAATGAAACATACAAAACGGGCATATTGATAGAAAATAAACAGTATCTTAATATCTAACGTACACGGATAGAAGGATGCATTTGTATTCTACTTTGTAATAGAAATCCACGCAACAACCTAACAAAGTTTCTGAGTAAAATGTAACGTCAGTTGCATAAATGTAACTTCGTACTAACTGCCATTGAACAGTGAAGGAGTGTTGCGTTATTGTGTTCTCTGGAGATTATAATAAACGGATAATACCTTGACTATTTTCTTGAGTACAGATGGTTTTTTACTACATGGTAATTTAAGTAGGAATAATAAAAATAAAGTCCTGTACAGTCCAGTAAGTACCCACTACCCAGACTTGGCCCACGAGATAATCGCCATGTGGGATGTTGACTCGACGATCATAGTCCCAATAGTCGTCACAGCGAACGGTTTTATAGCGAAGAGTATCGACCAACATCTTCAGAGTCTCTCACTAGATGGCTGGGCTCAGGGGTCAGATGCAGAAGGCGGTAATCCTGGACACGGTGCGGATAGTCTGTCGGTTCCTCTCTGCGACCTTAACCACCGGCTTGGGCCCGCTCCATTGCCGGCGGCACCCTAGGTTAGTTTTTTTATAAAGTGTTTATATTTTGTACTAGCGACCCGCCCCGGCTGCACACGGGTACTATACCTACATAAAAACCTTCCTCTTGAATTACTCTACCTATTAAAAAAAATCTCATCAAAATCCGTTGCGTAGTTTTAAGGAATTAAGCGTACAAAGGGACATAGGGACAGAAAAAGTGACTTTAGAATGATGTGATTTTTGAATGATGTGATGTGATGTGACTTTAGAATGAATGCGCGATGATCACTAGATGTTGTATTGCCTAAGAGAAAAGTTAAATAAAGGAAGTAATAAGTCCTGTACTACACAGAATAAATAGGCCTATAATCATTTGCTCCCAACAGACCACCCTTCCCTAATTTATGTGGACACGATGAAACGCTATTAAAACTTGAGAGCGGCATTGCGAAGTCAATGGGGAATTCTTTCGTGTCGGGCTCGAGCAATAAATGCAGTGTCGACATCAACTTTACGATAAACTGGGAATAAGATCTAACTGGAACTGATGATTTTCGATCCATTTCTTACATTCGTGTAGGTACAGTCGAAGTCAATGATAATGTTACGGTATAGGCGCCAAAAATATATTTACGCGACTTTATTACCTTAAAGGTTGTTATTGTTAATGGTTGTGTAAATATAATTTTGGCACCAAAAGTGTAACGGTATCTTTGACGTCGACTGTACTCAAATAACAAACGGACTATAAATATACACATCACACAGATCATCACATCGTCAGCTCATTAGGAGGTAAATGCCCATAATCACCACGCTGGGCAAGCGGATTAGCGATCGCAGTAATGTGTCCACTATGATGACGCTGTCATCAATCAAAGAATGGCCAGTGATACTTCAATTTCTTAGTGGGCTCTTACGACACCCGCAGGAAGAGTTCGGGTGGTGACAAATGTATTCTTACTGCCGTCACCACACGGCCAATAAATACACAGTTTAAATGGATTTAAACAAATGAGAAACGTGGATTAGGTACTATTCAATTGGAGAATGGGATATTTAAAAAATATTGAACGTCATTAAGGGTTTAATGAAAATTGAAAGTACGACTGTGTTTTTTGAGTTACGAAATTTATTTATGCAAACTACATGGGTAATATCGTAACACAAAATGATGATGATTAATCATGTTTTCATTAAAGCCCTGCTGTGTCTCCTCTATTTAGTTAGTTTTGTTTTTATTCGTATGGCATTGCTACAGAGTCGTTTAATTAATAATCCGTCAACACAATATCTAAATTCTTCCTCCATTGGGTAGCGTTAGCGGCAGTTAATTTTGTAATCAGTTGTATTAAGATGAGACGAAAATTGTTTATGTAACAAGTTCGGCATTTTCTACAACTTCATATACCGAATGTCGTGCCATAAAAGCAAACTACGTCGATGGTAAAGACATCCTTATAAAGCTTATTAATATTTTGTTCCAAGCATACGATTAATGCGATTAATGGATGCGGACAGCTCACGACCGATCTTTGTGGAACTCTCTGGGGGAGGCCTATGTCCAGCAGTGGACGTCAATTGGCTGATGATGATGATGATACGATTAATGTACAAAACCCTTTTTCTGCAAATAACTCGTTCTTGCTGCCAATCTCAAACAAAACACTGCCAATCTCAAAATCGCTTAACTGAAGTGGCAATAGACTATACATTCCTAAATGACGAACCACACGGCTGGCGACCACGTGCCAGAAGGCGCAGTGTAGGTTTCATGCGAAATTGGAGAACTAGGCCAGGAAGTAAATGTTACGTTCCTCGGGTAAAGGTTTAACGCCCTGAAGCATCAAATTTGTATAGCAGAGCTGATAGCGCTTAGCCAAGATTACTCGCAAAACCATGTTACAAAAATCCTTTTGTTTTGTGTTTTGTCGAGCAGTAAGACGAACGGCTATGCAGCGGTCTGGTCGTGGGTTCAATCCCCTGTCCCAAAATCTTAAGTAGGAAATGTAATTTGATATTCAGGAGTCATTTACGGTGAAGAAAGTCATCGTGATCGAAGAAAATCAAGGGTGTTTGTGAAGTTTCCAACAAGTATTGAGTCAGCATCGGCATCGGGACCATGTTAAAACGTTTGATGTCGAGTTGCGGAAAATGAACAGAATACAAAACAATAAAAATATTTTGTCGGCTTCTATGTTGAATAACCCGGCAATCTCTTACTTTACGATCTCTGAAATAATGTATTTCTTCATTCTTCAAGAGCCTTCCCCAAAGATTACCACAATGACCAGTCCTGCACCCGTATCAAGCTATACCGTATATGTACTTATATATTATTGAGGCCATTTCTAGATAATCTGAACCGGCGGACTCTCGCAAACCGTATCGGACATTGTAGTTTTACACCGTTCATTTTAGTTTTTATCACAGTTTAAAGTTGAGCCACAAAATTGTACTCTCTTTTGTATGAGTACCAGATTTACCTTAAATATTATCTAGTGCTGGTAGCATGGAGAGAATCATTTGGTCTGAGAAGAGGTTAGAAGTGAGGAAGAAAATGAGCTTCATGTATTTATCGAGAACATAATACTTAAAGGAAATTCTGAACCTCGTACTGTACCAAGCGGTGCATTGAAAAGTTCTAAGAAACGATGTCGTAGAACATGATCCACCGACAAGACCGTTCTTTATGATGATGATGAATACGCAGTTTCGTTTCCATGGAATTTGTGACTTGAGTAACTTAAATTGTATCAAGGTATCTTCACGTATTATCCTGTAAAAATAGCTTCTGCAGTTAGTATGGCTTTTGATGGTCTTGTGTTTGTCGTTAATCCTGCTATGCATCATTTTCGCACTTGCATACTTGTTAGAACGTGAGGGTAACAAAACAACGACAGCGGCCCTACCGCGAAAAACGAAATTCGTGAATTTCGAGGATTTGTCTCTCTCACTCTAATGACGTCTTCTTTTGAGTGACAGAGAAAAATCCTTGAAATTTCCGAATTTCGATTTTCGCGGTAGAGGCCAGATGCTAAACAACGCCATACGCCTACAGGTTTGTCACATTAGACCCAGCCACCCAGCTCAATAAAAACAATTCTTCCGCTTTTTTAGTAGCTCCATCTGAAAGGCTAAACTAAAAAACTCGCCAGTTTTAGTGGATCGCGACTGTAATCCAGCGGAATACTGCTTTAACTGCATAGATCTATTTTATATTGTCACAGCGTTTAACAAAAAAATAAGATTGAAAGCCTGTTGCATGTTTGTGCTCCCATATTGGAATTATAAAATATTACACGACATTACATTCACAAACTCGCGAAATCGAAACGGTCCGTCTACGTCCTCGGTCCTCTCATATACAGCAAGCTGCCGGATAGTATCAGGGGTGCACCTTCCGCTCGTGTATTTAAAGGGAAACTTAAACAATGGCTACTGCAGGCGCAATTTTATGATCTAAATGAATTGTTATATAATACATAATAATGTGTTACAATATACCGTTATAAGTACCTATAAAATGTATAAATTAATGTATGGAATTTTAAATATTTACAAAATGTAATAGTTATTATAGTAGAATAATACGTAATATATTGACATTGACATGTATTAATAATCGGTATGTATTAACTGATGACCTGTAACGAACGTTACTAATAAATATTTTCTTTTCTTTTCTTTTCTTTTCATTCTTATCGTGAGCGTCAGAATGACTGACCAAAATAGCGGATCAGTGTTAGAGTACCATCATAATTTACTACCTATTTGCTACTATTTACTACCTATGTTCACATATTTGCTACCCAAGTTATAAAAAAGAAATAAATTTAATTAAGTGAATTTTAATGACTGCCCACATTTATTATAGTGTGATGGACCCTATATATTGCAAATGTCTATGTACAGTCACGTCTAAAAATATGTATACAAAAACAAGGTTGCATAGATATGTAGTCATACATTGTATCAAAAATATGTATCTATTACTGACACCAAAAAATGTATCCATTAAACTATTTCCTACTAAATATGCCGAACGTGATTGGCGAAACCAAGTCGATAAGACTTCGAGGGCTCGGTCACCTGGAGAGGATGGGTGAAGATCGTGCGGTCAAGAGAGCGTATATGGGCCTAGCTAACGGGAAACGTCCCGTAGGCCGTCCCAGATACCGCTGGATTGACGAAGCTACCAAAGACCTGACTGCACTCGGGGTACCCAACTGGCGTGAGGTAGCGCAGAACAGAGACGAGTGGCGTTCTTTTGTGTCGGAGGCCAAGATCCTCTTCGGGTCATCGAGCCACCGTAGTAAGTAAGTAAGTAAGTAAACTATTTCAGTATTATGTAATCACAAAATGCTTCACAAAGTTTCATACTTAAATAAATTCCATTTAAATGTATTCACCTCGTAGTCAAAAATAAGTATACATGAATGGTTTCCGTTTACATGTAACCACACCAATTTGTCAAATATTTATATACGCCGTTTGATTCATAAATATGTATTCAGACAGCAAAAACTAACCTTGTCTGACTGGCACAGAATCGTAAGTTGTATAATTAACTGATTTGACAATTCACGAAAACAGTGCAGACTTGTCACTGCATACATCTATCTCACGATTATTCTATGACGCACTTGACAGTCCAAATTTTTAGATTGAGCTCAGTTGTAAATATTGTATATTTCAGTTTAGGGTCATTCACAGAAAAGTGCCCTAAGCATTTTTTTTGTTTTTATTTTAATAATATCAAGTTTTTTCTACTCAGTCAAAATCGGAACGGCATTTTGCAACTAACAGGAGAAATATGTCCCTAACATGTTATTCTCGCCATCACAAATACACGGTGGAATTTAATCGGTGAACAGGAACCCATTTTTCTAATTCAGTAATCGATGGCGGTCACGTTTATGTAGTACTTAAGTGGAACCAAGTTTTTTTTTAGCATAAATTTTTTTTATGTTCAAATTAAAATTTGTTGAAATTAAAGTTTAATACCTCTTTTCAAACTATCAGCCATAGAAACTTAAAACATAAATGAGCAATAACACTTTAATTTTTGCGATAGACTCTATTCTTATGTAAAATAAGAGCGATGCATGGCTGATAGTTTGAAAAGAGGTATAACTTTCAGACTAAACCATTAGTAGGGTGACAATAAATTTTAATTAAAGTTTAATTTCAACATAAAAATTTTTTATGCTAAAAAAAAAACTTGGTTCCACTTAAGTACTACATAAACGTGACCGCCATCGATTACTGAATTAGAAAAATGGGTTCCTGTTCACCGATTAAATTCCACCTTGTATATATATATTATTCAGGGTGCTCAAAAATATCTGAACATGCACCCTAATGTCTTAAAAATAGAGTCGTGTTCTCCTATATTTTCAAGAACCGAACCTATATTTTTATAATTGTCATCGAATTATATTGATAGACAGTTGTCTATCTTGAATTTATTTTTTATTACCAGAACTTCAAACCCAAACTTCTTTATTTCGAATTGCCCTAAGAAAGTAATAAGAAAAAATACAGATTTACAAGTGGTATTTACTTTATAATGCTTGACAAACAAAACATTTCTTCTCTCTTTCAGTTATAAAATAGTAGTTTTAATTTTAGTAACTAATATAAAATTATAATACTTATGAGTTTCATAAACAGCCACTACCTATTTGTAGCTTTAGATAGGTATTATAAAAGAAAGTCACTGGCCACATGGAAGAAACTTCATTTTAAAATCGATTACACTTAGACACGTCAAAACATCAAATCGTGTTTACATAATACCTAATATTATCTACGAATCAAACGACGTATACAAATATTTGCCAAATTAGTGTGGTTAAATGTATAAGGAAATTCATGTATACTTATTTTTGACTACGAGGAGGATACATTTATATGTAATTTATTTAAGTATGCAACTTTCTGAAGCATTATGTGATTACATAATACTGAAACAGTTTAATGAATACAATTTTTTGGTGTCAGTAATAGATACATATTTTGGAAGAAAATGTGTGGCTACATATTTTTCAAATCTTATTATGTATACATACTTTCAGACGTGACTGTACTATGATTTACTACCTATTTGCTACCTCTGCATATATTTTTTCCAGATTTTTTAGGCAAAAAATGTCGATTTTATACGCATTTTAAATTCTGAACAAAAAAAAATTTGTTAGAGTATCATCATCATTATTTACTACCTATTTGCTACTATTTACTACCTGGGCATTTTCGCGAGAAGAGATAAAAAACTTATTTTTCTGAAACAGGTAAATTTTATGTTTTTCCTGCTCAGAATCACGAGCTCTTTCGATCCTACTAGAAGAAAAAAAGTGTCCCAACTTTTTGATTCTATTACGTAACCGTTTTTCAAACACTTTGTACAGCGGTTGCATGTAAAATGTATGAAAAATAAGGGACCATTTTTTCTTGTACTTTTTTTCTCCTACATTGAAAAAACTCGTTATTCTGAGTAGGAAAAACATTAAATTGACCTACCTTAAAACATTTTTTTTATCTCTTCTCGCGAAAATGCCCACCTATGTTCACATATTTGCTACCTAAGTTTTAAAAAAGAAATAAATTTAATTAAGTGGGCAGTCATTCTGACGTCACAATGTCTATTTTGGTCAGTCATTCCGACGCTCACATTCTTATAACTCAATTGAAATCGTGCAAATTGTTATTGCAACTAGTCTTAACCACAAATAAAAGTATAGCATTCTATATTGAACTTTTTTTAATTTAGGTACCTATGCAATGTATGCATAATTTATCATTCTAGGTCTTTAGTTTTGTTTGCAGTACTAGGTAAGAAGACTGAGAAAAGGACTTAACTTACGACTAAGAGAGTAGGAATTAGATGGGGACACTTTTTTCACCTGATGGTCTCATCGGAAGATCAGCGCTGGCTCACGCCAGCATCACGCTCAGATGAGACCATTTCGTGTCTGTTTTTTTGTATAGGTATAGTATAGGTCTTCTCGGACGCTGTGGTTGATATTTATATCAATTTCTCCATAATTATGGACTTTTATTTAAACTTCTGGATTTAATTAGCGTTTCTTCTTATTTTTACCATTTTGGGTCATTTAGTTTCCCAATGAGTCTTAACTAAATAACAATAGCGATACTATAATAAACTGTGAATCTCGTGTCCACAATTTTTATTAACTATTTCAAGACTAACATTGTAGAAATCGTCTCGGAAGTTCACACTTTTTTGCGCCTGAACTATTGCATTAAGCATTATCTGAATTTATTTTGATTTTGACGACTTTTCAGCGAATGCTTTTGGATATTGGATTGTTAAACATAAAACAGAAGAATCAGTTTACAGTCCCATGGCCGTTAGAACTACATGGGACTGTTGCGTAACAGTAGGGACTGATTTTACGATGGCTACTTTATTTCATGAACAAGCTTCATATCATCTGTCCTTAGTTTTTACAGAGCCATGAATAAACTATTATTCTATTCGAATTCTCGTCAATGTGACTTCTTCCTAACCCCCGTGGCGACATCAATCACGCCAAGCTCTCTTTTTACCTCGCCTCCTGATCCGTATATCAACATAAACGAGAAATACATTGGATTTCGCTTAAAGGCGTTGCTTTATTTATTAGTTGGGTTATAGGTCCCCGATTTTAAATGAACCGGGTGATATTTTATTCAGTAGTTTCAATAACAGTTCCTTGTATATTGCCCTATTTGCTTTTAATAAAATTATTCTTTAATTCCAGTCTAATTTCTAATACTACACGCGACAGGTTAGGTTAGGTTAGGTATAATAAGTAGTGTTGGACACATTACGGCGCGGCGATCGCCAACCCGCTTGCCCAGCGTAGTGAATATAATAATAATATGGGCATTTACCTCCTAATGTGTCCTTCTATATAGGTAATAGGAGAGGCCTTTGTCCAGCAGACAAGATATATAGAACAGAAATATAGGATAGAAATATAGAACTAATATTATAGGCTGATGGTGGACCACCACCATCAGCCTATAGGTATTAGTAGTTGGTACCAACCAAAGGTTAGATTGTGTTGGGGATGGCACAAGTATCGTCACCTTCCGATATCGGAGCTGCCAGGTTGCTAAAAAGTAGCGACCTGCTCAGATGTTTGTGGAAACGCTGTCCGCTCCAAAATAATGACGCTCTGATAATTACTAAAACGAAGACTTGGCTGAAATAGAACTTCTCAACTTAATAATATTTGCTACTTACATTATTTGACCTCATTAGGCTATTATTACATTACCAAGTATACAATGATTTCGCGCACCAAAATTCACCTTCGCTTACCTACATTCAAAATCTGACATCAGTTACGAATAATCTTCAATATAATTAAGCTCTAAAGCACTTAAATTAACTTGTAAATCTTGAGACTTGGAAAGTAACAAAGTTCGATGTTCGATAAAAGACTTAAACCATTTAATGCCTTATAAAGTTTAGACGGCCATTTTGATTTTCAGTCCTGTTTTAATTTAACTTCGCACGTGGAGCGTGCCTTCGAAATGTTAATCGACTTTTGAATTAAATTGGATTTCAAAACAGACAATTATTATGTTTTCTACAGAAACTGCTTTTTCGAAAGTTTACTAACATGACTTTGCTTCGTATTAACGTCGAAACGTTTGACTTTTTTTAGGGCAAAACACAAAAGATACAAAATAAAACGGCGTTTAATATTTTGAGAATGTTAGTTATAAGCATTAATAATAATAGACATTTAATAAATATGCTACAAAGGGCATCCCAAAATTGATAGATCCCAAGATTGTACGTTGAATATCGTAGATGGGATACTTTGCTGAAATAAGACGTTGTTCTTTTTAAAAGTTGGTAATTCTACATTCCCAGATTTCCTAAATAATATGGTCAGGAATACAGCATTAAAATCTCTCTTAACGCTCGTGAGCACTCTGTATCAAACAATCGAAATCGATAGCCTAATTAAACCACTTTCTCAAACCAACGACGTAATGACCAAATTTAATTCATTTTACGAAAAAAATACGAAAGTTTGTTGTCCCAAAATGCCTCAACTCTGTGCTATATGGCAACAACTTACCAGTGTAACAAAAATCATCAAAAAACACTAGAACGCCCCGAAAACTTAAAATTCATTTGTTCCCGAACTGACTGTTCTTAAATATTCAAAGACTTGGTTTATTAATACTCTTAATTAAAATCAGGTGATTTGAATAATTGAATATAGCAATACCATCCAATTTGAACTACAATAGTACCTAGAATATCGTAGACAGTAAACAATTAAATTGGTAGAGCATCGGAGATAATTGGATTGATTTTGTTTCGGACTGATAGGAGCGTATCCAGAAACGATGATATTGAGATACAGTTGAGATCGTATTGATGACGGGCGTAGTTCGTTTTTGCAGCCCTTAAACAATTCACATTATATTAAAACTGTAATAGAAGTGAAAGAGAAGAAGGGCCGAGGGAGACCAAGGCGAGCATTTTTGGACCAAGGTGAATGAGAAGATTAATGTGGTATCGTACCAAGAGCTAGAACCAGCGTGACTCAGGCGACCGTAACCATGGCAATAACAGACAGAAAAAAAGTTGATTCACCCAAGAATACTTATCTGTCCACCTTGTAGTGACTATTTCTTTACCCCAATAAATAGAAAAATATATACGAGGGCTGTTCCGAAAGTTTTTAGTTGCTCCGGTTATATTCATGCGATTTCAATAAGACTTACACCATTTTGAGGGATATTTCAATGACGCTTTAGGCGGTGTAAATTTGTTTCAGTAAAGATTTTAGATATTTTTATTATTTTGTTTTACTTAGACGTGTCGTGCCTTACTCCAATGACCATGATTACCGGTTTTTAAGAGACTTTTTAATGAGATGCTATTGAACATCATTCGCTTAAAAAAATATTTTATTTTATAGGTACTAGTAATTGAAGATATTTCCGTAATTTTTAAGTACAAATTACGTGATATCTTTTACTTTCATCGTAAATGAGTAGGTATCGAAAAAAATCGTAAACTCTAAAATTGGAATTACGAATATTGTAAAAATCATCGTTCAATCAATAATCATTGTTCTTCAATTGTAATTTAAAAAATGCAAAATGAACTAAATTATTTATCCCGGGTATACTTAAGGACGGTTTTCAAAGATTTTTATACAAAATATGCTTCAATGTGTCAAAAATGGCCAATTTTTCCATACAATGTTAAATTTCATACAAAACAGCATTTTGTAAAAGAAATATAATAAAAAAACTATTCCCATTACATGCATAAATTTATTAACCATAATAAGTATTAAAATGTCCCTTACAATGATATAAATTTAATTTAAATCGCATGAATAGAACCGGAGCAACTAAAAACTTTCGGAACAGCCCTCGTATTGACAGATTGCAGGGTTTGGCTGATTTCGACATTTTTTCTACATATTCCTAACCAGAATAGGTACCTAAGGTAGGAAGTAAAATATCTGTATGAAAAAAGCGTCAGTTTTGAGCGAAACGACAGTTGTAGTATAGTCGCCATAAGATATATCGTAGAGCCCCGAGCGTTAAAAATATCTGAACACGCCTTTATTGCCATAACGATAGATGCGTGTTCAGATATTTTTGAGCGATTCGGACACTACAACATTATCTAACCAACAACAAAAATACTGAATCTACAAGTTTCGCTACATTGTATTGAACCAATTGTATTGAAAAAACAAAAAAAGAGTCCAACTTACAACCTACGTTCCCCAAACCGTTTCAAGAGCTCTCCCAACCCAATGCAAATCCACCTTTGTTCGACAAATATGTAAATGTTGCCGAACCGTTCTGTGTATTTAACTTTGTTCCCGGCGAGATTCTTTTATTGATGAAACAAAAGAAACCATTGGTGGTAAACGAGCATTCGAACTTTTATCGTCAAGTGCGTTGCTTGGCGTTCAATATGTTCCCATAATTTTTATATTACGGGTGTTGGTACGCAACTCCGTTACAGGAACAAGAAGGCTCATATCAAACTCAAAACAACAATGTTTATGTTATTATAATACGACTATCCTCCAGAATTGTCTAATTTAGGGCTGATTTTTTAATCCTCTGTTAAAAGTATTCGTTGGTTAAAATTATTACCAATCTTATCTCAAATCATCAGTCAAAAAGGATAGAGCTAACATTTATTTGACAGTAAGGCTGCGTTTCCATCAGAGATGTGCGAGGATGTGTTTCTATACAAATGATACCTCGCTCGAGCCATTAATAGTTGTCATTTGTATGGAAACACATCCTGGCACATCTCTGGTGGAAACGCAGGCTTACTGTTAACTGGGCATTGGAAATTTTCATTTACATTCCCATTTTCATAGCTATGCTAGAATGTACTTATGTTGCCACGGCCATATGGCGCTGTTGTCGCGCATGGTCCCAACAGCACCAAACAGCAGTGTACGTAATTTGTATAGATGATTTCACATTATTTCATATCGTAAAGATTCATTACACTATTGTACAGTCGGGTTCAAAATTGCATGAAAAGTTTATGAATGAATTCATTCATAAATCGTCCATGCAATTCTGACCGCCACTGTACATATCGAAGCGATAGGCAGTGGACGAAGGTTACTGAATGATGGCCAGGGTGGTCAAGAAGATCTGCCGGGAGATCACCGACAAGATGGTCCAACGACATCTGCTGAACGGCAACGAAGCAGTGGATGCGACAATCACAGGACCGAGGAAAGTGGCGTAATAAAGAAGAGGCCTATACCCAGCAGTGGGTGTATACTTGTATAGGCCTGAATAGATAGATAGATACATTATATATATATATATATATAGATATGTGGTGACCTACTACACTGCATGCCTATGTGAAAATGTGAATGCGCTAAGTCCGCGCGCAGGCGCGCTGAGCCGTCGTTGCCATGGCAACGAAATGTTCAACATTGCTGTCTGTTCCGTTCAAATCTTAGTAATATTGTGGTGATATCTGCTAACTAATTGTAAACTACTTATTATTATTATTTAATGTAAATATATTTGTAAATACGAATACAACACGCTTTCTGATTTGTGGGTTCTATATACTCGAGCCCCACAGATATACACAATGCAGTGGAGGCGATATAAAACAATGCTGTTGCTCTAAAGCAAAGCATAGTTTTCATTAAAAATAATGCGTAACTCATTTAACATAAACCAAATTATTATCACACTTACCTAAAACAGATAAACAACATTAAAGCCATTATTCCTCCAACTAACAATCTTTAATTATTAATCTAATAATATTTAAGTATCTTAATCTCTTTTATCAGTTACAATCCACTTTTTACAAATGTAGTTTCATTTGGCATTAGACTTGTCAAGTGTCAATTGACAACCAAAGATTAATATGTCCAAACTCAAGATAGGTGAATGAAGATAATAAATACTTCTTCATTTACAAATCAATTTACAATTGATTTAGGCCGGCCTTATACATCCGGAATCTGAGTAATTATTCATAAAATGAATTCATAATCTTATTCCGTTCTCTTGCCTCACACATCCGGAATCAGAGTAAGAATTCATAATTAATATTCAGATTTCAGATTGACACTTGACAGTTGTCTTGCGAAAACGTCTGAAGACAAATACGTAATCGTGACATTGACAACCTAAGCATAGACAATTAGACATACAGAACAACGTTTTGTCATGTATTCATAATCTGAAATCAGAATGTGTGTGTTGGTCCTCGATATTGTATGGAAAGACGTGTGTTCTGATTTTTTTCATATTCTGAATTCATAACGCATGTCAGATCAACTTTGTCAGATCAATCTGAAAAAATCAGATTGTGTGTGGTCAACAGCTAAATTGTATGCAAATCGGTGCGGTATGAATTCATAATATGAATTAAGAGTATTCATTCATATTCTGATTCCGGATGTGTAACGGCTTTATATTGAACCAAAGCTGACAGCGGCATCGACCATTTAAGATTTCATTAAAATCCTACACAGACATTTCATTAAAATCCGAAAACTCCATGGTACGCTAGATCTAGCAGATCAATCCAGGAGCGAGGCCTGACTGGGCAGAGAAGTTTTAACGAGACCCCAAACTTTGTGCAATTAGTGCAGCATAATTATAACCAACCGCAGACCTGCCCACTAGATGGTCCACGCGGAAATCGAGAGTCATAAGAATAAGAATTTATTTTTCTTACTACATAATGTAAGTAATAGGGATGATGACTGTAGTTCAAATAAATTATTTAACATTATTCACGACATAATACACGAAGAAATTATTACTAAGATGTAGATTGCAGTAATTTTTGTACAGAACTTCTATTTAATAAATTGAAAATAACTTAAAAGAGTAGGTCATTTGGTAGTACTCAAATATGACGTCACTTTTGAGTATTTCCGATCGTTTTGACAGTTCGAAAAAAGATGCTGATTTGACTTGCCAGTCATCATGTCTATTACGGATAGTCAGAATTTAAGCATGCTTTAGATAGAGTCTGGCTAACGAAAGCTGAGAATGAGTTTTTTACGGAACTTTTCATATGGCATCACAAGCTGAATTGTCAAACGTCATGTTCTGTCTTTCGTTCGACTTGACACCCATTGCTCGCTTTCCACAATTGCAACGTTTTAAGGTGTTTATGATGAAAAATACTATGAAAAGTAATGTTCGTAAGCTGCTGCGTACTATAATAAGTAAATATAAAGAAAAACAACAGAAGAAAATCATCGCTTAAAAGGAAAAACATGAGTGTTTACATACGATATCGGTGTTCCTAGGTTAGTACGTAGTACCATTTTGATACTTACCTTTATTCAATAAATTTTCTTGTACTCATTTTCTAATATACTATCGACTATAATAGATTTACGTTTGTATTTATGTTAGGTTGATTTAAAATGGTCATTTGTTTTTTTACCAGAAGGTCTGGGAGAGGTTGAAGGAGTTAACGCTGTCAAATATACGGTAGAAAAGTTATGCGAGTTGGAGAAGAATGAAGAAAGTTCGCGAGTATAACTGCCTCAGATTGGAAATCAATGACTGACTATGTCATTCATGTGGAAGATAAGTACAGCGAAAGAGACAATGTCATAAAAACTGCATTAGATGAGTTTATTATGTGATTTATGTGTTATGGCACAAATAGTATGAATCATTGTATGAGTTTTTTAAGTCTGACTTTAATTATTCTGAATAAAAAATATAAATATTTCGTTTCCTATTTATTAAAAATACACACACCGGCAGAATTATATTTTTTTAGTACAGATGGTGCAATTTTTAGGCTCTAGTGTGAGAAGTGGGTCATTTTAAGTCAGGTTCAAAACTTCGGAGGGCCATCTGTACTAAAAAACGTCGTACGAGACACGTGCAATAACGAAATTCGTAACTTGTGTCGATTTAAAACACTCCCTATCTGTCGTGTTTTAAAAAATCGCCACTCGTTTAGAACTTCACGTTTTTCGCACTTGTGTCGTAATGGACAATTTTATAGGTAGTTTTAATCATGATTACACCCATTCTGCGATGATACAATTTACAAATCGTTACTAATATTACCTATACCTATGTATAGACATATAATAGTGTTATATCCAAGTGTGAAAATCACTCTGTTTTTCGGCCATATTATGGTATAAAGACTATAATGATATGAAGAGCTGAAAAACATATCAAATTTTAAGCCAGTCTGTTTAGTTATTTTCAAGTTATATCATAGGTTCGACACATTAACTTGGTGTTGTCGAATCTATGATATAACTTGAAAATAACTAAACAAATTTGAAATTTGCTTATAATTTGATATGGGATCCATTTAATAACATGGGTCATCATTTAGAGTAGTAGGTACCTACAATACCTACATCATATTGCATTGTGTCATGCAGACAAAGTTGCATGGAACAGCTACGTTATGTACATATATATATAATATATTAATTTGGATTGTAATAAATACAGGAAATTTAACAAAATAATTTTAAGTTTTAAATATATTACAAGTATCAAGACTGATTTTCGGGGTGCAACCCAGTGATACCATACTCTATATTTTATTAATTTGCCGCCATTTCTCATTCTCAGCTTTCGTTAGCCAGACTCTACTAGCTGCCTAACAATAAAGAATTCATTTATTGCGTAAAAGGTTTTACCATGGAACCATTTCATACATCATCAGTTCACTGTTGGACGTAGACCTCTCACGCTAGCATCATAACGTAATCATAATAGTTGACATAGGTACTACTGCGAACGTAGCTTGCCCAGCATGGCTATATAGGCATTAGGCAAAGAGAATAAATTCACTACGTGGCATTAAGTACCTCAACCGTGCTTTTTTCTAGAAATTTCCTGCGTCGCACGGCTATACCATTCGCTCGCGCCAATATGCGAGAGAGAGCGATGCCACGGACGCTCATGGTAGGCACACTGGCTTTACGCATCGAGTAAGCCCTAATGTATCCGTTATTTGACAACTCATGGTACGGCGGCAGCAGTGGATTGAAATAGGTGGATGATGAGCACGGATTCTAATGGAGGCAATCCATGTCACCAACGCAAGACTTTTCGCTGCGACACCACGACAGTTTCGGCGTGATTTGGCTTCTGCTAAGGACTTTTAAGGACTTTGTCAGCGCAAAAACTTGTTTGTCTGTCTGTGTAGTTTAAAGTTTTGAATGGATGATAGAATTTATTGTCCTGAGATAATTAAAGATGCTCTTTTCAATTTTGATTGATTTCACTCCATTACTGAAAAATTATACAAAACAAAAATTTATTTGCTGTTTAATTTACCTGACTATTATGTTATACATTTTTAAAATTATTATTAATAGGTAATTTAGAATTTTTGCAAATACTGACAAGTATTTGTCACAATATTTACACATCGCCAAAGTGATCAATGTATTATTTAGTACATTGTGTATTAACGGCGGTAAATAAGAAATTGTTAACAAGTGTGAAAGAAAAGCCCAAGTCGACACTATGTCTTGCATCACACCTGTGAGAGAAAAAAAGGAAATAAAAATATATGTGTTCACAAAACTCCTCTAAAAGGCACTGGTCTCACCGCGTGCTACTAAGCTATGAACTATGGGCTATAAACACGGTGAGCTGGTGGTGAGACTAGCGCCAAATGGTAGAAACTATTTCTAAAAAATTGAGATAACTCAAACTCGAAAACGTGAGTGGCAAAGCAAGCAGGTGAGTTTTGCTGTCCTCTACATTCATGAATAATATGTAGGTAATTGCGAATTGCGTACCTGATAATGCTGAAATGCGTAGCCGTTTGGTGATGGCAGTAAGAATACATTCGTCACCACCCCAACTATTCCCATGGGTGTTGTAAGAGTCGAAGGAATTGAAATGTCTTCTTCTTCTTCTTCTCAGCATATTTTACTCCACTGCAGGATGTATGCCTCTTGCAATTTTTTCCACCTCTTACGGTTTGCGGCGTCTCTCTTCCAGGTCGGCCCTGCCGTCTTTTTTATATCGTCCGACCATCTGGCAGCTGGCCTGCCTACGCTTCGGCTACCCATTCTTGGCCTCCACAAGAGGGCTCTAGTCGCCCACCGCCCATCATCATTTCGGCACACATGTCCCGCCCATCTCCATTTCAGGCTGGCTACTCGTTCAATGATGTCGGCAACTCTCGTGCGTTGCCTGATCTCCGCGTTCCGCACTCTATCTCTTAGAGAGATCCCGAGCATTGAGCGTTCCATCGCCCTTTGTGCGACTTTCAGCCGTTTCGCTCTATCGATGGTTAGCGTCCACGTCTCGCAAGCGTAAGTCAGTACTGGAAGGACACATTCATTCCCATCTCACATCTGTGAGGTCTTTTTCCAGTTCTTCCAGTTTCGCCTGCAATCTCAGAGTCCGTGTGTTGTATGTAGCCAGTAGTAGTCGTGTTTGGCAGCTCGTACTCTCCCAGTGATTCTTCGTACCCCCTGTCGCACCGTAACCATGGCTGCTGCCAGAGCCCGGGATAGTGCAACTGCTGGGATCTGGGGGCCATTGTTTAGTGTACTTTTCCATTGCAAGGATTTTAGCCATAATCCACCACGTTGGCTAAACGTCTTGGCAGATAAGTCCGTTTTGAGGAGATTTAATTCCCCGTGGCTGCTTTTTCTCCAGGTACGGGGTAGTTAACCGCCGCCCGTGGCTCGGCGTTGGCGAAATTACGGCAGTCTATATCACCTCTCTACCTACCCTCCTCCTTTCACATTCGGGCTTGGGACCGACAATGGCGGAGTTAATTGAAATGTCACTGACTATTTATTATTTAAGATTGGTGATGGGCAGCAGCATCATCATAGTGGACATCAGTATGTCCACTATGATGATGCGATCGCAGTCGATCGCCAACCCACTTGCCCAGCGTGGAAATTATGGGCATTTACCTCCTGGGTGAATATCTGAGCGTTTCAACCGCCTAATTGTGGTGGCATCATTTTTGCCGAAGGTTCTAAACGTCTTCAATGTTATACTTCGTCATTTGTGTAAGGTACCGTGCTTCCTTCAAATGACAAAGTAGCACATTGTAATGAATAGAAACTTCGGCAAAAATTATGCCACCAAAATAAGGCGGTTGAAACGCTCAGATATTCACCCTCCTAATGCATCCATACGCGTAGGCTAAGGAGAGGCCGTTGTCCAGCAGTGGACTTATAATTATAGGCTGATGATGAGATAATGTGTACCTATTAAACAAAGTCCGCACCAGCCGCGGTGTGATACAATGAGTTTCCTTCATTTCGCGGAGCAACCAACTTGCCGCTTGTTAATGTACGAAATCTCAATGTGTGGTCTTCCTCGCGTTCATGAAACCTGATTCAATACTGTATGGAGTATCCACGCTTGTCACCAGTTTCCACATAAGTACTTGGTATTTTTATATAACCCCCACTTTTTTTATTCGAGCATTATTGTATGATTCCTATCAAAATCCGAGGCAATTTCGATCTAAGTATGAGATAAAAAGTGTCCTAAGTTTTTCCTGGGTAGGTATTGTTATTTTTTTATGTTTGTTATTTGAGAAGTTTCGACCAGGTGAACCGATTTTGATGATTATTTTTTTATTTGAAAGCGGATGCTTTCCAAGTGGTCCTATTTTAATTTGATCCAGTTCTGACAATGGCATTCACGAGAGAACCATCATCATCATCAGCTCATAGTCGTCTACTGCTGGACATAGGCCTTCCCCAATTCGCGCCATCATACTCGGTCCTCAGCTCTCCGCATCCAACCACTTCCCGCCACTTTATTTAGGTTCATCTGGCGGGAGGGCGGCCCACCGGGCGAGTCGTTCGCGGTCTCTACTCCAAAACTCGTCTGCTCCATCGGCCATCGGCTCTTCGACAAACATGAAAACCATATAAGTCTTAAATTTTAAATAAGCATGTGCACGACAAAATCGAGATGTTCCCGTTGGCACCAAGAGAAAGTATGATCATGGGATCTTGAAGATTATTATACACTATGATGCACTGAAGCGAGCGTGATGGGTTCTTTGAAACATCGAGTAAACACTAACGTTAGTTGCCAATTTACGGTGAATACGTTATCCGTAACAAGAATAACTCGAAACTCGGAGTAGAATTGTGATTGTACTGAGAAAAGTTAACAAACGAGGATACCCAACGAAGCCACATTGCAAAGAGAACTCTGTTTATATTTCATTATGTGTTTTAATTGCTTGCCACATCACAGCTGCGTCTAATAATACGTATACATTTTAGAACGTATATCATGAGCCATAAGGGTTAAAATAGTTACATATTTTTGCAGCCTGCAAAGAAGTTTGGAATGAATTATCAACAAACGTTATGTCTATTTAAATTTAAATTAAAGTTTGTTAATGTGAACTAGCACTGAAAAGCTTATATTAAAAGGGTAAAGCCTATTTGTTTAAAGATGGCTAGATTTAACTTTCAAATTTTTTAGACTTTTCAAAGTTAGTTTTTTTTTATTTGAAATGGGCTTACTCATATTCATGGCCACAGACTAGCCGAGGGCAGAGACGTGACCTACGATCGAGTCAGCGGCCCTACCGCGAAAAACGAAATTCGTAAATTTCGAGGATTTGTCTCTCTCACTCAAATGACGCCTTCGTTTGAGTGACAGAGAAAAATCCTCGAAATTTTCGAATTTCGATTTTCGCGGTAGTAGGCCAGTTTGCCCTATTCACCCTTGACTTGAAGGTTGACGGGTTATATGATCTCGGAAATATAGACCGGTAGACCTGAAACGAATACAAAGCTCAATACAAATTCTGACACTTAGGCGAAAATCTAAATAGAAAAGATTGTTCATTAAGGACTTGTTTCACCATCCCAATAAAATATATTCTGTCCGATAAACGCTAGCTGTCCTTTACTTTTATATACCTGGGGAAAAGTTTAGTGATAATTTTAACTGACGGATATATATTAAAGTAATTGTGAAAACACAAATCAAATTATTTATTAACTAGATATTTTGATTTGTACTTTTATTTTTTCCCCAGTAGTCACACTACTTAATACCTACTAACTATATAAATTATAAATATTCGATGTCATAATTATACTAGAGAAAAAACGACCAAGATCACCAACGTCCGAGGCGGGAATCAATCCCACGTGCTCAGCTTTCGCGGCTGATGCCTGCACCGCTCGGCCACTCGGTCTTATACCCGAGAAAATAGACTGGTGGACGCTATACAAGTCAATTTTCTCGGGTATTCGCAATCCCTTACAAGGCCAGGCGTCTTTCACCATACTCTGGGCAAGCACCCATCAGAATACTTTTCAGTTCAGAGAAAATTCAGGTGTTTTATTTTTACCAATTTATTATACCTATCAGCATGTAATTTCCTATCATTTAATATCTCACAGAATTTCATGTTTTTTTTCAAGTTTGCGAAAAAATGCGTTTGTTGTCAGTGGGAATGATTGGGACTCCCCTATATAATACTTCATACAAGTCCTACCCTATTTTTATTAAGATTGTAAAACAACTTGCTTGTCCTACTTAATTTTTTCTCTTCTTTTAGTATGTTAAAAGATATTGATCTTTGTGGGAATTATTATGACCCCCTCCATATAAAATTTCTTACATCTTCTACCCTACATTCTATCGCGCTCGCACTGACATAAAGGTGCGTTTAAACCAAAAGAGCATTCGCTGTTCTAGCACCCGTTCTACGAAATCAATCAATCACGTTTTGTGTACCGATCGAATTTCGTAGAGTGGGAGGTTAGAACAGCGAATGCTCTTTTAGTTTGAACGCACCTTAATGTTGGAGCGAGCGATATGGTCTACTTTGCGCATCGAGCAATCGAGTAAAACCTACCGTTATCGATACTTGCAAAGTCATGTACGGCTACTGGCATCTAAAATTAAGATTTTTTAAATATTATGGATAGTTTAATTATGTATAAATCTGTACAATTTATACAGATAAATTAAATCTCACCAGCGAGGAAATGCTGCCGGAATCCTAAATGAAGAATAATAATTGTTTTCTTTAATATTATTAGTCCCAAAAATATGAAAGGTTCATTCCTACTTACGGCTATTAAAGGATTTATTGAGCCCACTTATTCTAAGAAT
This sequence comes from Thaumatotibia leucotreta, assembly GCA_025490895.1. Classification (NCBI taxonomy): domain Eukaryota; kingdom Metazoa; phylum Arthropoda; class Insecta; order Lepidoptera; family Tortricidae; genus Thaumatotibia; species Thaumatotibia leucotreta. The sequence goes on along the minus strand of JALPQI010005818.1, from coordinate 20,744 downwards.
CTTATTCCATATTAAGGATAACTCACGTTATAAGCATCACTCAAGGTCATGGGCACAGAAAACATAATATAACAGAACTAAGACTACGTCGTTTTTTTTGTAGTTTATATCGGTGTATCACTACTAAACAAAGGCCTTACCAAACAAAGGTCTCCCTTGATCTCCATAACTCCCGATTGTGTGCTTTCTTCGGTCAGTTGTTAAGAAATGAGTTTAAATCCTCCCACCATCTCCGTCTGACCCTGCCACGTCCACGTCGCTGCGGCCCTGCCGCGAACTTCGAAATTCGCAAATTTCGAGGATTTGACTCTCTCACTCTGACACCGTCGCTGGGTGACAGAGAAAAAGCCTCGAAATTTACGATTTTCATGGTAGAAGGCCTGTTCAGGCACCCACTTTGTCCTATCGGAATGCACGCGGTAGTCATGGCCACTTGGCCAGCCTAATCTCGACCAGTCATACCCGTCTCTTTCATGTAGCTGCGAGTTGCTGTCAAACTCGAGATAGGTATGCCAACTCCATAGTTTCACTTCAGCGATTATATGTATTTATCTCCTATTCCACCTAAAGGCATAGTTGTTAGTTCTAAGTTTAGTTTGTAATATTTGAGTGTTACTGTTTTAGTTTAAGTTAGGTCCCTAGTGTCCGCACTGAAAACCAGCGCCATGGTTTACCGTGGCAACATGCTGAGTGGGGATCCCTTTTAACGTCTAGACTTTGTTTCTTTTTGTGTGTTTTATTTACTATACTATTTGTGGCGTTAAATAAATGTATTTTCTTTCTTTCTAATAGGAGAGGTCTACGTCCGCAATAGACTGAGATAGGCTGATGATCTGCGATGTGATATGTTTGCACTTCACTGTACTGAGTCTGGCGTCTGCATTGGCGTCACATGTGCCGGGAGGTATAGAAGAGGTTAATCGGCGATTTATGTTACAGCCGGAGATCATAGGATAGAGCAGATTTATAATACTGTTAAACGATATTGATGATTGTGCGAAAAAAGAGGAAGTTTTGTGCTTGCGACAGAAATTTGGGAGAAATGATAATATATGCAATATGATAGTAATTTAATGTTCGTAAGGTACTTAAAGAACGGATCTGAGAAAATAATTATTTTACGCTGAACCTTAAGCTGAAGAAAAATAAAGATAAATTAATTTAGGGATGTCTTAGGTACCTACTTCCTTTCTATGCACAGTAGTAAACTGAAACTAGGCTAAATGTCAGATTGTCGGATACTGCCTACCTAAACCTACCATGGTCTAGCTACTTGTGTCTTAGAGTGGGGACTCGAAGACTACAGAATTAAAAAAAAATGTATGTAGGGATAAAAACTCGAAAAACCTGATTCTCACATTTCTGGACCTTTTTGGGATCATTTCACTCAGAATTGGCATTTATTGAAATTAATTTAATTCAACTAAAAAATAAATGTGAAGATTGACAGCAGAAAAAAACACTAATCGAAGGATTGTACAATAGAAAATGATCCTAGCACTACTATTATTAATTGCTATTATATTTCACAACTTCATTCTTTGCGATTTAAGGTTAACATATTGTAGTAGCGCCCCACGCATCAGCCTTGCACGGTGTTTAAAGGTTTTTTTTTTTTTTTTATGTTAGCAACACTAACACATCTTTCACCCCCTCTATCGGGGTTCCATAGTCGGCTCACTGACTGCCTCGTTCGAATCATTCAACGTTTCCGTGCTCAAGCCTTCGCACGTCAAGCAACACGCCGAATTTTCTTCAACAAAGGTACTGTTACGCCAAGCTAGCTAACAATAGCTAACGCCGAATATTTGCAACGCCGAGTTTTCTTCAACGCCGAGTTTTCTTCAACGTCGAGTTTTCTTCAACGTCGAGTTTCTGCAACGCCGAGTTTCTGCAACGCCGAGTTTCTGCAACGCAGAATATTTACAACGCTGATACGTTACTGCTAACAGGGCAGATACTGTCATGCATAAAGAGTAACAAGTAGCCCAAAGGTACTGTTACGCCAAGCTAGCTAACAATAGCTAACGCCGAATATATGCAACGCCGAGTTTTCTTCAACGTCGAGTTTTCTTCAACGTCGAGTTTCTAACAACGTCGAGTTTCTAACAACGCCGAGTTTCTGCAACGCCGAGTTTCTGCAACGCAGAATATTTACAACGCAGAGTTTCTGCCATGCTGATACGTTACTGCTAACAGGGCAGATACTGTCATGCTTAAAGGGTAACCAGTAACCATACAAAGGTACTGTTACGCCAAGCTAGCTAACAAAAGCTGATGCTGAATTTCTACAACGCAAGGCCGAGTTTCTGCAACGCAGAGTTTTCTGCAACGCTGATACGTTACTGCCAAACCGGGCAGATACTGTCATGCTACTCATGTTTTAAGACTAATCCAGTAACCATACAAAGATACTGTTACACCAAGCTAGCTAACAATAGCTGACGCTGAATTTCTACAACGCAAGGCCCAGTTTCGGCAACGCAGAGTTTCTGCAACACTGATACGTTACTGCCAAATCGGGCAGATACTGTCCGAATATGTAGCTACCGCTGAATTTCAGCAAGGTCCAGTTTCTACAACGCTGATGAAATTAAATGAAAAATGTCTATTTGATGCTAAAAATAGAAACAAAAGGAAAACTTAATCGTATGCGTAGTGCCAAATGGGGCTGCTACTGTCACGTTTAAAGGGTAACCATACAAAGGTACTGTTACGCCAAACTAGCTAACAATTTAGCTATGTACGCCTGTATCTCCAATTTTGGGATCATCACACGAGCACCATCAGCACAGCCCAGCCCAGATTCTGTACGCATGACATCTTTTCAACCTGGCACGTCAACCGGTCATCGGCACCAGAATGTACCCACTGAATGCACACCGTTCTCGCTCGAGGAAATAAAATTGGACGAGGAAATCGTCAATTGACTGGACAAACTAGCTGAAGAAGGTCATATATGGCCAATTGCCGCCTTCTAGTCATACCCCTTCTAAAACCTATAAGTGACGCATGTCGTGTTCTATGCGATTCTCATTTTACACAGACAAAAACGAGAAGGAATTTTGGCATTTCTGCAATAAATGCAAATTTAAAGGATAAGTTACTGTAAATAATGCAGAACGAGACAAATTTTTGTTCGGCAAAAACGTGTCTAATAAGCTAAAGCGTAGACCGTTAATACATTTAAAAGAAAGATACACATTAACTGTATAATTTATTTAATAAAGAAAATTTCATCATGAAGAATAGACACCGCCATCAGAGAGGTCATGTAAACTACAACACTCTGCATCGGAACACGACATATCCCTCGCCGGATGCAGGGCGCCATCGTGCCGCAGCGCTGCCCGCGCCGGCGCCGTCGCCCGCCGCCAGCTACAGCGCCTGCTACCGCAGGGGCCGCGAGCGCGTGCGCACGCCTCGCATATACGAGCAGAAACAATAACACACGAGGTACAATACACTGGACGTCTGCTGCACTCCTCTCGCTCCTGGTCAGAAATCAGGGTCCTGGTCAACTAGTGATCCCGTTATTTTATCATGGAGGGTCAAGAGATATCTATTTTATCATTATCACCTCCTATTTCTACCTAATAATAATCTAAATATGAACAAGAAAAACTTGATTACAAAATGTCTATTAATAAACTGTTAACAATATCATTGCGGACGAGTGCTACGCGCTACGCTCATAGCCGATCCCGTGATTTTTTTTTCGCTTTGTAGCAAAAATTGACCTCCCACAGAGAACTCCCCTCGAGAGTTCCCCGCGCTCAAAGTGTTAAATCAACGCCATCACACCAACAAATTCCTTGCTGGATCTTCTGTTACACGTATTAAATTTAATACTTACTAAAATATGCTAACAGATGTGACATTGCACAGTGTGGAATTTTTCCTCAATTTTGCGAAAGTGTGATTAATTGCTTAATTTATCTGCCATGTCAAATAATAGCGAACATTGAAACTCCCGTAGGTGGTGATGTATTATAGTTTTGGATATTTTCAAAAAAGAAATAAACATCCATAGAAGTCCATAGAAACCTGAAAACTGAATTTACTCACATTTAATGTCTATTTTTTAAAATCATTATTACGTGTTTATATTAAGGTAATTTTATTGCACCGATATCATTTATCAAAAAATAAAATTGATGACTCTAGAGGACGGTGTCGCCAATTTTCTTACAATTTAAAAACATTTTTTTCCTCAATAATCTCTCGGCGGTCGCATTTTATTTTAAAATTAACGAATAGTATATAAAATGTTTTACTCGTGAAAAAAAAATCAAATGCAAATATTGCAGGACTCACGAGATATGAATTTTTAAATAATTCAGTCAGGGTTGTCACTTTTCAAGTGTACAAGATTACAAGTTTATTTTCGAAGTGTTAGGGCTCATTCATAAATCATGCGAGGTTTTTTCGGCTACTTTTTGACCCTAAGTGATGTTTGGTGAGTTTCTTGGTTAACCCTTTTTTCTCACGAGTATTTTTCTCACTCAACAAAATTTTAAGAATTCTTTTAATTTCGCGAAATTCCGTCATGAATGTCAATTACAATATGTACCTATTAAACGTGAGTGTAATGTAATTTCTAGTAGGCACTATATGTATAGATAGGTTGGTGGCGCTACCGTCGCACGGCTTACATCGTCTCTGACAATTTATTCACTTTAAAACATTATAAATGAGTTTTTGTGGTTGTAAAGACAATAATAAGTGACTGTATGTGGAAGTGTATCAAGAAAGACTAAAGTGCAATCAAAAACAGACTAATATGTGGTAATATCGTGTAAAATAACGAACGGTAACTTTTCGACTTAGATGACCGATATTTATGTTCTAAATGATGAACGTGATACAGTGATGTGCCTAATATCAAGTGTACTAATAAAAAAAACATAAACAACAATAAAAAAACAGAAAAATACCAAAATTATAACCAAAAACATCGAAGAATAACGGTATATTAGTCGCGCCATCTAGCGGGGAATAGAAACATTATAAATCAAGAATCAATCTTTTTTTTTTTTTTTTTTTATTTATTTAGGTAAACAAACAGTCACTACAAAACAGTTAAAAGTAAGAATATGTTTAAGTAGGTAATGTTTACAATATGTGTGACCAACACCGTTCACCACTAGCTAAGTTTTAATATATTAGAACATTCGGAGTGGAAACATGTAAGTACATAAAACAGGGAAAGTAAAAAAAAAAGAAAAATAATAATAATAATAGGAAGAACTAATCTATGGGTACGTGTGATATAAATTTTACAGCAAGTATAAATAGTCGCTAGGTATTTGAATACAGGAATATTAGTTAGTGTCTCGTAACAATTCAGTTACAAGTTTTTTGTATACACCAACACTGCAGCCAAATATGTCAAACTGATTAAATTGTGTATTATAAGTGTCTACGATCCTGCGCAGAGGAGCGCGCTCACCGGCATTGGTGCGGCAGCGGCCAGTCACAAATAGTCGGTGCGGGCGCGCCTCTCGCTGTCTACTGCGGTTAGGTACTTTGTAACTAAGCTTATTATTAAGAGGTATACAATCGAATTGGTTATTGCAGAGGGCGTATAGTACCATTGCCTCTAGAAGAGTACGTCTAGAGCCTAACTCTAATAAACAATATTTATCCAGTAATTGAGAATAGGACAACCTCTTACGATAACACCGAAAATGCATTGTGTTTAGAAATTTTTTTTGAACAGATTCAAGAGCCTCTGAGTACTTATTATAGTAGGGGTTCCAAACTATGACAGCATGCTCGAGTTGACTACGAACTAATGATTTAAAAAGTTGCAAATAGGTTTTAGGATGTCGAAATTCCGTACTAGATCGCATAACGAATCCATACATTTTGTATGCTTTGCCTATGATTGTATTTATATGTAAATCGAAGTGCAACTTTGAGTCAAATGTGATTCCAAGGTCGCGAATCGACTGAACTGCAGCTAATTTGATGTTACACAGTTGATACGAACTTTGTATTGTTTGTTTTTTCTTAGTGAATTTTATAAGTTTGCACTTATCTAGATTAAGTTCTAATTTATTTGCCAAGCAATAGTCTGAGAAACGATCCAAATCCAGTTGAAATTTATTGCAATCATTGTAGTTACTAATTCTATGATATATTTTTAAGTCGTCTGCATATAATAGAATATTACAAAATTGGAAACAGTTGCTTATATCATTAATAAATAATGTGAACAGCAGCGGGCCCAGAATGGAGCCCTGTGGCACCCCAGAACTAATTGTTGTGGCATATGACTCATATCCTTGTATTGTTACTTTCTGTGTGCGATTTGTGATGTAAGATTTGAACCAACGCCACAGATTACCTCGTATGCCATTGTAAGCAATCTTTTCCAGTAGTAACCTATGATCAACCCTGTCGAAGGCCTTCCGAAAATCAGTATACACACTGTCTATTTCAATGTTACTATCAAGGCCTTCAAATAAATATGATGTATATACTAGAAGATTGGTAGTTGTAGACCTTTGTTGAACGAAGCCGTGTTGATATGGTATAATTTGACTGTGTAACATTGGGTAGATTAACTTATGCACTAACTTTTCAAAGACCTTCGCAAGCGCAGGAATTATAGATATTGGCCTGTAATTTTCTACCTTGTTTCTGGAACCAGTTTTGTGCACTGGTACTATATTTGCGGTTTTCCAAATAGAAGGAAATGTTCCCTGATTCAAACATTTATTGAATAATATAGCAAGCGGTGACACAATAGACTTTACAGTTTTTTTTTAAGAAAATTGGTGGTACATTGTCGGGGCCCTGACCTTTGGATATATCGAGATGATTTAGTTCAAATGAGATGTGACTATTTGTGATATGAAGACTGTGTATATTGATATGCGAGGTAGGGTTATTTTCAGGAATCTCGAGGTTTTCAGTAACAGTAGAAGGCTGATACACTGACTGAAAATAATCAGAAAACATATCGATACCTTTGGGTTCAATTGTCGTAAAGGACATTTTGGCGAAAATGAGTTATATATACAGTTTTGTTCAGAATTTCAAGCGCTATCGATCTGTATAGTTAAAGTTTCGATATCTCTTAAAAAGTTGCCTTTACGACCAAGATTTTCTACTATGGACTTGCAAAAATAGCTTAGCGAATGGGGCGTAAATATCAAGTCATTTATTATAAATAATTTTCTGTGTCGTAAAGGAAATGTACAAATAAAAATAGTGTCGTAAGTGACTTAATACGTTATGTGTTGTCCGTTACGCCCTTACTTTTTACGATTATTTTCTGTAGTTCTATGGCCAACTTGGGCTTAAAGAACAAGTTTTTTCTTCGTCGTCCTTTACGACCGGCAGGAAAAATTAATTCTTATAATTTCTTATACAATTACTATTGAATGATCCGGGTGGTAAAGGACCGAAATCATTTTTGTTGTTCTTTATTACCATAAATTTGTTTGTACACATACAAAGAATGTATGGGAAATACAGGGTGGAAAGGGACGACGTTCCTTCCCGCTACCGACCGAGTCTACCAACCATTACGATGAACTTTCAGTATGGAACCAACATCGAAATATTAAAAAAAAATTAACCTCTCATACAAAGTGAGTGATTAGTTAGAGTTCAATAGTATTGAAAAGTCAATTTTTCATGTACGCTTTCGATGATGGTCCCATACTGAAAGTTCATCGTAATGGTTGGTAGACTCGGTCGGTAGCGGGAAGGAACGTCGCCCCTTTCCACCCTGTATATTAATAGTCATTCATGTCAAATCAACATAAATCACATCCACACAACTTTTTAATCTAAGAGGGGACCGCTTTCGTAGTATTTATGTAAATAAAATACTCTAAAGGTAATCAGTAAACTGTAATCAGCCACTGTCCAAGTACCTAGTTTATACATATAATATATGTGACGGTAATTCTGAATCTTCAGTAGAAATAAGTTTGAATAAAATAATAGCTGAAGACATTATAGTCGTATCTGGGAGTTAAATTCTAGAAATAGGTACAATCTGTGCCTTCAGTACCGGGGAACATAACCCGTAGGTATTCCTAGTTCTTCTTTATTGTAAAGTCTTACAATTACTACCTGTGTCACATCACATAAGCATGAACTACTTGGACAGTTGCTTGATAAACTTTACTATTACCATTACCTAGTGTTTGTTGTTTACATATACTACGAAACCATGTCACGTTGCCGTGTGATGACGGTAGTAAGAATACATTTGTCACCACCCCAACTATTCCGCGGTAAGTGTTGGCTAAGGGTTTTAAGTGTCACTGACCATTTATTTATCGAAGATTGATGATGGGCAGAAGCATCATGATAGTGGACACAGTACTGCGATCGCCAACCCATTTGCCCAGCGTGGCGATTATGGGCATTTGCCTCCTAATGCGTTCATACGCATAGGTCAAGGAAAGGCCGTTATTCAGCAACGGAATGATATAGGCTGCTTAACTGCGAAAGTGTTCCCTGCTAGAAGTAATAGCTTATACGTTTAAATTACTATTGAGACAGCGCAGCACTGAAACAATAAGTTTAAAATTGTTGCAAACATGTTATATAGTTTTGAAGCAAACACTGTTTCCATACTTATAAGTTGTCTAGTTCTTTGTTATGACTAAATATTTAGAGAAAATATACTACAACTCTAATCCGGCTTTCATTCGCCATATTTCCTACGTTTTAATAAATGTTTTAAATGCGTTTTGAGCAAAATAAGCGGAAAACAGTCGCTATTTGTACCATTTTGCCTACATTTACGCCCCAAATTTGTAAGAAAATTATCTAAGACCGTCATTTACGACCCTATCAACTCTAATTGCTCAAAAAAATCGTGGGTGTAAAGGACATACATAGCATTTTGACGTGTCCTTTACTACATCTAACTTCTAAGCCGTTTAGCTTATCACTACGATTGCTACACCAGGTCAAAGATACCAACAATCTACATTGTTTTCATATACACGTCACAAATATAGGTCAAAAAACAAAAAAGTTATTGACAGTTTTCTAAAAAAAAATTAGTTTTTTGCTTCTCCTGAAAACCTGCATTTTGTCCTTTACGACAATTGAACCCAAAGGTATCGATATTGCAAATTTCTGTTTCGTTATCTGACTTAATATTGTGATATGTCATGGAATTAGGTATATCAGACGAGTGGCTACGATTTGAGATATAGGCCCAAAAGTATTTTATGTTGTCGTGTATACTGTTCTCCACCCGTTCCAAATATTTTCTGTAACATTTACTAGTTTCAATCTTAAGTCTACTTCTAAATATTGAGAACATTTCATAGTCAGCTATATTTTGGTATTTTTTCCATTTAAGCCATGCCTGATTTTTATTTTTAAATATATGTATTGCTGCGGGAGAAAACCAACACGGAAATTTTGCCGAGTGGACTTTTTTGCATGGGACGTGTTTTTTTATAATATTATAAATGATTTCATAAAACAGCGCCACGGCTCGATCAGCCGGTAAATCATTTAAGAGGTCTGACCACAAGACTGTATCAATTTCCTTGTTAACCTTAGTATAGTCAGCTTTATTAAAACAGTATCTATGTATCGGTTTCGGGAACGTGACTTTTTTGTGAATATTAGGAAGTGTCATAATTACATAAAATGGGGGATGATGAGCGTCTGGAGGAACGAGAGCGACAGGGGCAAGTGCACAGGTGCAGTCTGTATTATTAGTCAGAAAGAGATCAAGGATTTTGCCATGTGCATTAGGATATACATTACATTGTATTAAATTAAATAAAGACATAAAGTCTAAAAGACACTTATGGCGAGATGACTCACGTTCGCCCGGGCTCAAGGTGGAGAAATTTCCATATGTCATCCAATCTAACGACGAGTAGTTATAGTCTCCCACGACCCAACAATTTTTAATATCCGATCGTAATAGTAATGCTTGTAGCTGTTCGAAGTGAGTTTCATATGTAGTTGATGGTTGTTGTGGTGGGATGTAAACCGCGCTTATAATATGTTTGTAATGAGCACCCATTGGAAGCGCGATTATGACATTGTCAACGAGCGGCGAGAGCGGCGGATGGCCGGTCGGCGTCGGCGGCGGCGCGCACACGGTGGCGCCGAGCTCGCGTAACGCCGCCACCAGCACGCCGCCGCCGACGCCGCGCCCGCTGCCTATACGGTCCCTGTCACTTCGAAAAACGACATAACGGTTATCTATAAATTCGTTGTTCGATATGTCTGGACACAACCAAGTCTCAGTTAAAATGATTAATTCATAATTGTGAGATAATATGTTCATGTATATAGTATTCAATTTAGTACGGAGACCTCGACAGTTTTGGTAATAAACAGATAACTTACTACTCATTGTAGTCTAATAATATAATAAAAATATGTTTGTAGTTATTATTATTAAGGCAACTAAATCGTAACAAATTAAAAGATGCGATTTTCTGCGTTAACGCAAGACACTGTCCAACGAGTATAAGCATTAATAGGTATAGGTACATACGTGATAGGCCGTTCATGGAAATAATTGATTGCGTAATCAGAGTGAGTGAAATATCTTTAAGTCTTTTTAAAGGTAGACAGGTATCGAATTGACTGCAGTGTAGTTATATAATTAACATGTAGGCATACGTTTTAAACAGTAAAAATCCAAATTGGTCAGGAAGTACTCGGAGACATCTTGGCCAGGTCATGGACAGTACGTATGGCTATTATTTGCGAAGTGTCTTCTTTGCGCACTAGGATCGTCGCATGCCGGACCCATACATATTTATATCTATACTTCGAGGCGGCTTCCCGTGTTTGTCGTAACAGCTGTTTATTTTTGAGCGTCAAGTGTTCGTTTAAATAGATTTTCTGTAGGGGTCCAGTTATATTTATCTGAGATGTATTAAGGCCTTTCGCTAACCGAAATGCGGCTAATATATTATCTCTTAATACGACAGACGTAAATCGTACTACAATATTTTTCGGCCGAGTACGGTTAGAGTCGGCGTGTGATACACGATGGAGCGAGACGATGTCGTTTGGTGTAAATGTGAATTTAATTGCGGTTCCTATGTTACTAATAATACTTATTAAATTTTCGCCACGCTTTTCGGGCAAGTTACATATTTCGATGTTATTCGATCTGGCCTGTTGTTCCATCTTATCTAAGGACCGTTCCAGTGTTTGAAAACGGTCTTCTTGGCCATGGCTAGATGACATGCTGGATTCGAAAGCCAGTAGTTTGTCTTCAAAAGAGTCCTGACGAGAGCCAGCAAATTCCAGTGAGTTTTCTACGTGTGTCAATCGATTTTTGACCTCAATTAATGACTGGTTAATAGTACTATTTTCTAGGTTCAGTTTTTGAATATCGGTTTGAATATGACTCAGAGTTTCAGTAATTTTAGCGAACTCAGTCGTCAAGCCGGTGGCTAAAGCTGAATTTATGGTGGCGGTAATACTGTCTTGCAGGTCTGAGAACTTGCGGTCTATTAATTCTTTCACTTCTTCGGACATGTTAATCATTTTGTCATATTTACGTTTTCGAAATTCCGAAGGAAGATCTGGATTAGATGAGCATTTATGTGCCGGTGATCTAGGTACCAGTGTGGAGGTAGATTTGAACGGCGTTTCCGATTCAGTGTCGACGTCGTGCGTATTATCTCCCATGTTCTTCATTAGCGCGGCGTCAGTATAGGAGCTCGAAACCAAGTCGATGTGAAACAAATCACTGAGCGCGGATGCGAATCTATTCACAATTCGCTTTGCTTTGAATACACTGAGTTGAGCACTGCGCACTGTACACTAAGGTTCACTTTGCGTTGATAAGGAATAAAATAGATTTAATTTATGAACTTTGCCTGCAGCGTGAGTGGTAGAAGCGACTTGTCACTCCGAATGCTCCCGAACGAGGAGTGAATATGAACTGCTTTACCGACTGAACAAATCGCAGTTCCAATATTAACCACACCAGCGCTGCTTTCTATACAACAAATAGTTCTTCTACTCACCGCAAGAGTCAATTTTATACTTCAACGATAGTTCCGATATCCGCCGTCACCCAACTCCAGTCGTACTGCTATTAACTGCCACTGAGGTCACCACCATATATGCACAAATTAGTTCTACTACTCGCCGCACCAAATAACGGCTACACACATATAGTAACGAGAGATCGTGTAATTCAATACCATGGAGCAGGTTTTAGAAGCAGTCAACAATATCAAAATTCAAATCCAGAAAACTGAAGATAGACTTTTAATAAAAATGGACAACCTTGAGGAAAAAATGGTAACGTTCCAATCAGAGCTGGATAACTTAAAAATTAACCAAGAATCGCAAGAGGAACGATTGGATCAACTAGAGCGCGACTTGAGGAAACGAAACTTGGTATTTTTCGGGATTGCGGAGACGGAAAAGTCGTACTTCGACCTTGAAGACATCATTATTGGATTTATAAATAATACACTTAGAGTAACTTGTTTAAAGAGCGAAATCCAGCATGCTAGAAGGCTTGGAAAGAAAAACTCTAGCCCAAGACCAATCCAAATAGGACTGTCAACACTAGGACTAAAAATCAAGATTTTAAAAAGCAAGTCTAAGCTAGAAGGTTCCGACTTTTACGTAAAGGAAGACTATCCACTTAAAGTATTAAAACAAAGGCAAGCTTTGCAGGAAAATTTAAAAGCCGAAAGAGAAAAGGGAAAAAATGCAGTCCTTAAGTACAACAAAATAATTATTTTACCCGACAAAATCTCGACAACAAAAAATAATACTGGAAAAAATGCTACGTCTACCAAGAAACGTCCTCTAGAAAAATCGCCACACTCAGACAAATCAAGAAATATGCTCAAGAAAAACAAGACCAACACAGACACCCGAACTATAACGCACTACATGGCTAGACAAGAACATATGAACCCCCCGCCAGCAACGTCTCAAGATGAAATTAATTCAGAAAACCTATAGCAACCACTAGCGCCTCCTCTTAAGCACATGGAACCCAAAACAAAAATACAAATGAAGAAAAAAATTCAACCTCTCCCAATCCGGCCGGTCACCGTGGGGAGCAGTAGACCAAAACCCTCCAGAAATAAATAAAACTCGGACACGAACACCTAAATCACTGCACATATGCACCTACAATGTTCGGTCATTAGCAACGCAAGAAAGGATGATAGAATTAAAAGAATCACTGAAACAAATTAAATATGATATAATAGGACTAGCAGAAGTTCAAAAACTGGGTACAAGTGTAATAGAAGATAACAACCACATACTTTGCTACAGCGGCGAGGTCGCGGGAATTAACGGAGTCGGCTTCCTAATTAAAAAACAATTTAAGAAAAATATTCAGAACTTTATTGGACTATCCGGAAGAGTATGCGTACTACACCTACAAATAGATGAAATTGATTTAACTCTCATACAAGCATACGCACCTACGACGCGAGCTACTGAAAAGGAAGTAGAATTATTTTACAGCGACCTCGAGAAAGCACACAGTCTTGCTACAAAGCACGTTATCTCCATGGGCGATTTTAATTAAAAAATCGGGCAGCCGAAACGAGAAGACAGTCTTGTAACCGGAAAATATGGCTATGGTTCAAGAAATAACAGAGGCAGAAGACTGTTACAGTATGCGAATGAATACAAACTAAAGATAATAAATACAGTTTTTAAAAAGAAACAAAAACATAAATGGACTTGGATTTCACCGAACAAAGAAGTAAAGAACGAAATCGACTTTATATTATCAAACTCACCTCATATCTTCAGCAATTTTGAACTTGTATCTAACACCTTGTACTCGTCCGACCATAAGCTCCTGAGAGGAACTTTGAAGCTAGATAATGACAGAAAAAGCAGGAAAAAATATGGAAAACCAATTAACCAACTAAAAACACGAGAAAGTTGCGATCTATACCTGAAAGAACTTATCAAACTGAAACCTCAACTTAACGAGCACCAGGGCGAAGATACTTTGACATATTACAAAAAGCTGGAAAGTTCCATACAAAGCTGTCTAAGAAAAATACAGATTGTCGAAAATAGAAAACAAAGCATACTTTCAGACAAAGCTAAAGAACTTTTGAAACAACGAAGCTTACTATTACACAAAAAGCTTTCGCGGGCGGAAAAACTTGAGCTTAAAATATTATATAAGACATCTAATAAAGAAATAAAACAAAACTACAAAGACTACAGACTAAGCAAAATCGAAAAACACGTGCTACAAAGCGGCAGCCTGAAAAAAGCTATGAAGGACCTTAACCGTCATAAACAATGGATACCATCTCTAGATACCACTCAAAAACACCAATCTCGCTCCGATGTCATAAGTTCAGCAACAGATTTTTACAGACATCTGTACAAAGTCCCAAATTGCCCAATTGATCGCACAAAAATGGGCGTAAACATCAATACAAATATTAATATCGCTAACTGTGAAAATGTCAAACAATGGGACGAAATAGAAATCCATACACAAATACTAAAATTAAAATCAGGCAAGAGCCCGGGGCCCGATGGAATCTCAAACGAGGCCATCAAAGTAGCAAAAGACATTATTTTAACACCATTGGCGCATCTATTCAACAAAATATTAGCCGAAGAAAACATACCTAAATCCTGGACAGAATCAGAAATAATTCTTATCTACAAAAAGGGAAATCCGAGCGACGTAGAAAATTACCGCCCTATAAGTTCGATGCCCTGTTTGTACAAATTATTCGCAGCGTGCTTACTAGAAAGAATATCAAGGGAAATAGAATCGCACCAACCCCCCGAACAGGCCGGTTTCCGGCAGGGATACAGCACAAACGACCATATCCAGGTACTAGATCAGATCATTGAAAAATACATAGAATACAGAAAACCATTGTATGTCGCATTTATTGACTACAAAAAAGCATTTGACTGTATATCACACCAGAGCATATGGGAAGCACTAAAAAATCAGAAAATTAATAACAAGTATATTAACATCATAAAAAATATATATTGTAACAGTACAAGTACAGTCAAACTAGACCGCTCCGGTGATAAGATAAATATACTTAGAGGAGTAAGACAAGGTGACCCGCTCTCTCCAAAACTATTTATATCAGTCCTTCAAAACGTAATGAAACAGCTAAAATGGGCAAGTAGAGGCGTCAAGATAGATGACAAAATATCTCAGTCATCTGCGATTCGCAGACGACATCGTTTTATTCTCAGAAAACGCCAACCAACTTGAAAGTATGATGGTAGAGCTACATTTGGTCAGCAGCAACATTGGACTAGAACTTAATGTAAACAAAACGAAAATAATGACAAACCATACTCAAAAACCAATATACGTAGCAGGTTCCCTAATTAACTATGTTGAAGACTATATATACCTTGGAAAACAGGTGTCATTTCATAAAAACAGGAATAAAATTGAAATTGATAGAAGAATCGCTCTAACATGGAAAAAATACTGGAGCTTTAAAGAGGTAATGAAATAAAATACACATCTATCAGTAAAAAAGAAAATTATGGATACGTGCCTGTTACCGTGTCTTACATATAGCTGCCAAACTTGGATATTTGATAGTACCGCACGGAACAAAATTTTAACGACCCAAAGAGCCCTCAAAAGAAGCATGTTAAATATAAAATTAACAGATAAGATTAGACACAGTAAAATAAGACAAAAAACTAAAGTACTTGATGCTCTATCTTTCGCACAAAGCTTAAAATGGAAGTGGGCAGGTCATGTTGCGAGATATCAAGATAACAGATGGACTAGAAAGGCGACTCTATGGAAGGGACCAGACGGGACCCGCAGGTCAGGAAGACCAAAAGGAAGATGGAAAGATGAGATAGAAGAGATAGCTGGAAAAAGCTGGACAACAATAGCAACCCAGAGAGATAAGTGGAAATGTCTGGAGGAGGCCTTTACCCGCCGAGGGGTTCACAACGACCATACTTAAAGTTACGTAGATACCTAATTTGTCATTATAAGATTAAATTAAATATTTTATTCATGCCTAATAAATGTTACCTAATTTAATGTTATGTAATACTATTTTATACTATTTCAGTTAATAATAATAATATAATTCATATAAGACTAAGCAAAAATTAATTTAACAAATGTGAAATTGCAAGTATTAGACATATAATTATCATTTTATTGTAGAACATTCAATAATTTTGGAAAAAAATTAAAAAAAAAAAAAAAAACTTCAAGCTTGCATGAATGGGAATGTATAGAAATAGGTCAATTGTGAAAAAAAATAAAGGCTTTTTTATTTTTATTTTATTTTATTTACTATATGTGCTACTTGAAGGACAGGTAGAAAATAACTTGTAATAAGTAAAAATCTTAAGGTTTATTTATTACCTATTCGTCGCTCTAAGGATTATCCTGGTTAGTTACAAATCGTAAGATTTTTGCCGGAATACTCGGTATAGAGCGGTGGCTTGTCGACGATTTTCACACCATTTTAGTAACAGCTATGTCGCTAACGCTTTCCGTGTATTATGTACATCTGTGGCTGAAATCTATGTAAAGGCATATGACTGGTATATTTTATGTGAGTCACAATGCACAAAATTCTAATG
Source organism: Thaumatotibia leucotreta (assembly GCA_025490895.1). NCBI lineage: Eukaryota > Metazoa > Arthropoda > Insecta > Lepidoptera > Tortricidae > Thaumatotibia > Thaumatotibia leucotreta. The sequence continues at coordinate 4,166 of JALPQI010005818.1, read as the reverse complement.
CACGGTTGGCAAATCATTGAGATGAATCCTTTGCCAATAGCAATGCTGTCCAAGCAAGCCGGCGAAACAGCACCACTCTCGAAAGGTAGACAGGAAGATTACAATTTTCATCTTTTTCGGCGAGCTCACGATTCTTCGGACTCTTATGTTTCGGATTTGTCTCTCAAAGACCGACGTTATAAACAAAAACTACTACTTTACCGGATAATGTTGTGACAGTTTTAAAGCCTTCTGAACCACATGCTTCAGTAATATCCGAAATTAGTGAAGACGAGAACTTGGCCCTCGCAGTTGACGAACGTCTTTATTATGAAGAAGGTAGACATAAAAATCCTTGGGCGAGCGAAGCGTCTCCGTTTCAGCTTTACCAAAAATGCTTTTAATGGCAGCGGACTCTTCTGAAGGTTTGATAAATATTCTTAATACAATAAATATTGTTTTCAGCTTTTTGAGTTTTCGCAAAAAAAAATAGTTAGTAAAAAGGACGTAAGCGACTGAGCGATAAGACACATGTAGCTTGCGTCCAGGTATTGGAACAGACTAGCAACTACTACACTTAGTCATGACCCGACATAATAATAGCCAGTTTTCAGATTGTGACAACCCTATTAACATAGAAATGAGCCAAAACAATAGAAACGCTAAAAGTCCTAGGTCCGACATGATAAAATTGTGAAAATTTGATACATGATAGGTACATTACTCATACGTCTTTTTGATCTAAAATAAAATGCGACCGTCAATAAATCATTAAAAAAATTGATTTTATAAAAAAAAACAAAAAGACGTAATATCATCAAAATAATCAATTATACAGTCCTGTATTTTTTTTATGTGGTTCAATATTGTTCCTTCAAAACACAGAAAAAATATTAGCGCATTAATTTTGCATTTAGAGGAAATAAAAATACAAACATGTTTTGATGACGTCATAAATGTAATCTTGAACATTTTTTTTCTCAGAAACTAAATGCGATAGACGACTGGGAGTTTTTGTATTGGTTTTCTTATAAAATGTTGCAATCGTTAAGGCCAAGAAAATGTGGTGAACAAAACTGAAGAAATATCTCACACTGTGCATTGTACCCTTACTGTTAATAATATTGATATATTAAATTTAAAATGTATGAATACATTTGTAAAAACCACCACGTTTTCAAATGGAAGATTACCACACAGCTTCAAAATTAATAAAAAATAATTGTTACATGTGTCTCCAATAGACTTATAAGATGCGTATTATTTAATACCCATTTACGAACCACACAGAAAATATTATCTCCAATTTATGTTGGATATTTTATATGAATTTAATTGTTTAGCGATGGTTTAATCATGATCACCGTACGTATTTACAAGGATTCTAAAACTAGTTTATGAATACCTTGGATGCAAAGAGTTATTTATATCTTGTTATTTATATTCAATTCGAAACATATTATATGCAATTAAGACTACCGTCCCATCGTCAGAAGTTAATAAAGTACAAATTACGGAATATCGCAAAATTAATTAGTCTTCGTACCTCTGCAAATGTAGTGGACATAACTAAAATTTAATCCCTTCAGGTTAAAATCAGTTTCAAGCAATAATAATTATTTTCTAATGCTTCCACTACTGGCTGGGGAGCTTTCAACGTTGGTAAAGAAGCACACTGTTATTGGAAAGATACGAAACTAAGATGTCACATTAATAATTTGAAATTAAAAGTAGCACGTTTTTGGCTTAAAAATGTTTTTGCCCACAATATATAAAATTGTGAAATTATGTTTTTTGCTTCATACATAAACTCTAAGAAAAATATACACGCTGATCAATTATCTCGTAGATAATTTAGCGACTGGATGGGAGTTAGGAAATTATGCCTATAAACAAATAAAACAAATACTTGTTGAACCGGAAGTAGATTTATTTGCAAGCCGATTAAAAACAAAATGCCTCAAATACGCTTTTACAATAAAAATATAATAATAAAGTAACGCTTTTCCAGCAGAAACTTAAGACTTTTTATGCATTTCCTTCATTCGCTTTAATTAACGGACTTCATTTTAAAAATGCATTGGCCAACACAATCCTGGCTTCCATTCTTTGAAAAGTTATTGGTTTCAGAATCCATACAACTCCATCCAAATATTTGATTAAAATATGGAACTATTAATAATTATAGATATGCGCTGTCATTATTGGAAAAAACAGATTCTAGCGAGATGCTAAATTTTTTGACACGTAAATGACCTAATGAAGATCTAGAAACACTTGTTTTATTGGCCCTGGCTACCGCACACTGCGTACAAATCTTTATATTGATCCGAACACAAAATATTGACACGCACACAGAAGTACAACTACTTCCGAAATTTATAATAAAAATTCTCGGCGGAATTGTACACAACCGATATTAACTTCCATTTTTTAACGAGAAACCAGAACTTTGTCATCTCAATGTGTACAGACGTACTAAAATAATAACTAATTCACTTTGCGGTTTCAACATAGACACTTTATTTATCAGTTACAAAAAAAAAAAAAAACATGCCAAAGACTCATCGCAAATATTGAGTCGCTGGATTTCACAATAGTGGTATCAACACATATATGTTCACTGCACAGTATAGCACTAGGCATTCTGCCACTTCTACATATGTAGGTATAGCCAACAAGTTCGTTGTCAGTGCTTGTAGACATCATACGCAAAATTGCCAGTTGAAGCGATTTTTTCTTTTATTTTTGCCTAGTTTCATAATAATGAAATTGTAGATGATTGCAATCAATTTGCTAAGATATTTGTCGTCATCGTCAAAAAACCTGTAAAATAAAAATAATTCATAAATTTTATAATAACCATGATTGGCATAATGTTAAATACCTAAATCAAAATAAGAATTAAAACTCTTTAGTTTATTTTAAACTTACCTAATAAAAGATTTGCTGTTCTGAGAGTACCTTTACTGTTTATTTTACGTTTCGTCTCTGCGTTTGAGATTTATTTCACATTTGTGCTCTGAACATCCTACAATATGTAAATCTTAAATCGCAAAGAATGAAGTTGTGAAATATAATTGATGATCAAACGAACTTACCAAGTGAAGTTCGATCACAATTATGTGAGCAACTTCATTCGACGCGATTTATAACAACCCACCCTCAATATTAAAGGACAGTTTTGTCTAACGTCACCCTACCCACTTATAACAAGAAGTGAAATAAATTCTCAACATTAATACTGTAAACAAAATGATTCGAACGAGGCAGTCAGTGAGCCGACTATGGAACCCCAATAGAGGGGGTGAAAGATGTGTTAGTGTTGCTAACATAAAAAAAAAAAAACCTTTAAACACCGTGCAAGGCTGATGCGTGGGGCGCTACTACCATAGACATATAAAATTGATAGACCGAGTCTATTTTATCTGTGGGTGACGCCGGCAATGCCTGTCAACGATCTTTGTTTGGGTATACTAGTGCACCTAAACCGCAAATAGTAAAAGTGATTAAAATAAAGCTTTTCATGTATATTTCTGTTCGATAAGTACACGGAATGTGATAAAAGTGATGACTTGTGTGGTTCCAGGGTGATAAAACCGCCAGGGTTACCTGAATGAACAAAATAAAGACATTACGTTTCACCGGCAATTTAGTTTTGACTTGAATTTTAAGATTTCGAACCTTATTAAGGTAAAAGTAACTGAAAATCTTATTCAATATTTGTTGTCGGATACATATGTGTAGTTTTGTGATTAAACCATTTGTATTTACATTCGTAATGTAATTATAAATAGTGGGATTCAAACATTTGTATCGCATAGTGTGGTACTTAAGAGACCGATCGTGATATCGATAAATGTATTGATAGTCAACTCAAAAATGAATCGATGTTTTTAATGTCCAACAGGTTTCCACTGGACACTGAACAAAGGCTATTATGGGTCAAAAATATCAAAAAGGCAGACGACTGGTACCCTAAAGAGTATTCAAAAATATGCTCCGCACAATTTTAAGCTGTTGTTTCAGGCAAGGGTACGCGCATAAGTGATTACATTCTGACGTACTACCCACCATATTTGGTAATCATCCAATGTCATGTCAACCAGCAAGTAAATTAAGTTTAGTTTAATAATGACGCTCATGTGATACTTGTGTAGACCGATTAATTTAATTATAAAGAAGCC
>JALPQI010005817.1:0-71343 GCA_025490895.1 Thaumatotibia leucotreta | reverse complement strand
ACCACCGCTCGCGCAAACTATAAGAATACAAGGACAGGTTTGCCCCACACTGATTCGCTGCACACAGATTTGGAAAGAAGCTTGTGGTGCAAAGTAAGGCGCTACAGACATATTCATATATAGACGGCTCCACAGTGGTAGTTACTAAGGGTATGTTATACTGACACCATCGCTCGTGCAGACTGTGGGAATGCACGAACAGGTTTGCCTCACACTGATTCGCTGCACACAGATTCGGAAAGAAGCTTATGGTGCAAAGTAAGACGCTACAGACATATTCATATACAGACCCTTGGCAGGTGTCGCTACTAAAGCAATCATGTTATACTGACACCACCGCTTGTGCAAGCTATGAGAATACAAGGACAGGTTTGCTCCACACTGATTCGCTGCACACAGATTTGGAAAAAAGCTTATGGTGCAAAGTAAGGCGCTACAGACATATTAATTGTATATAGACGCTTCGCAGTGGTAGTTACTAAGGGTATGTTATACTGACACCACCGCTCGTACAGATTGTGGGAATGCAAGAACAGGTTTGCCTTGCGCTGATTATCTGCACACACACACACACAAATTCGGAAAGAAGCTTCTGGTGCAAAGTAAGGCGTTGCAGACATAGATTACAATAGACCAGTAGCTTGTTAGAAAGTATGCAATGCCCTTAGGAGACCTGCACTGAAACAGTAATTGTTCTGTAAGAAATTACAACAATACAGACGGGCTTGAGTCCATGTCAGGTTTAGATTGTTGATTGAGTGTTGTGTGAACAGCGTATGCCTGAGGCTAAAAGAAGCAAGAATAGTACATTACGACGTTTTTAGTACAGATGCCCCTCCGAAGTTTTGGACCTGACGTAAAATGAGCCACTTCTAGCACTAGCGCGTAAAAAAGGCACCATCTGTACTAAAAATTTTATTTATACGAGTTTTGGTCAAATCTGCAAAAAAAGCTTAGTATTTCGAATGCCTCACTACATAACAAAAGTATTTTATGGATACAAAAAATAGACTTTTAAGTTACATATGCTAGGTAAATAAATATATTTTTTTGGTAATTTCTGTCTGTCATATAAGTGTGACAAGACTAAGACAACATATTAACAAAATCGTTTCCTAATTCCTAAATGCGGTTATCATTGAGTAACGGTCAAAAACTGTTTTATAAAATATATATCTTCTCTTAAAAAAGACGGAATCGCTCAAATTTCATGAGAATCATGAGGCAAGAATCCACTGTTTTTTTTTTCCAACAACAATATTACTTTGAGGCTTTCTTCAACCTCAACATTGTATATGCCACACGTGAGATCTATCCGTGATACTAATCTGTGTAAGGCGCAAACAAATTTCACGCAAAGGGGAATTCGTTTAGGTCGCTTAAGAATTTGAAATTCGCTTTTTACGACTTTTTAAGAGCACTTGCTTTTGGAGTAAGGTCTAGCACGTGGCGTGGGAATGGAATGGATATAGTTTTCATGAGAAAGTTAGATTAATGGTATTAAAAAGTTTTTTAATGGCACTAGAATGCATTTACCTAGTCTACACTCATGTGACTCATGTTACAGCATTGTCAAGGAGGCGGATGTAGCTTAGATTAATAATAATAGAGATTTTTTTTTTACTTTTTTCCAAAAACGGTACAAAACGTTGCGGTTGATTTCCCTGACCTCTGAGTTAGGTATAAAACCTGTGTTACAGAGGTCAGTGTCCCTTCCCTTTTTACATAGATATGTAATTAATTAAAATCAAAATATGTAATGTTATCGTAAACAGTAGCGTCAGGAAATTCATTGAAAGTTTTGATGCTATTTCAGAAAGGATCGCTATACTGAAATTTAAAATTGATAAAAAGTCAGTCACCATTATTCAAGTCTACGGTCCAACTAGCTCGGCTCCTAAACATGAAGTAGACACATTTTATTCGGACTTGAATAAAGCACTACGCGAGAGACATAGAGGTGACGACGTAATAGTTATGGGAGATTTTAACAGCCAGATAGGACAAGGAAGAGCCATTGAAATGCCAATGATTGGTAACTATTGCTATGGTAAACGAAATGAAAGAGGAGAAAAGATGATAGAATTCTGTCAAAATGAACAATTAGTAGTTCTCAATACACAATTTAAAACTAGAACGGGCTTAAGGTGGACGTGGCTCTCCCCCGACCATAAATTCAAGTCACAAATAGACTACATTCTAACGAATAAAAAGTCGTCGTTCAAAAGTTGTAAAGTCGTGAACAGGGTCAGTTTCAATACAGACCAAGATTGCTAATGTGCGAAGTGTATGTAAAGAACAAAAGAAAAACCTACAACACCAATAAATCGTTTGAAATGGACTATAAATACAATGAAAATGTAGCTAATAAACTAGAAGAAAATCTCGCATATACTATATTAGAACAACATCCACATCTTATGTACAATAGAATAGAAGACGAATTAAATAAAGCTATGAGTACAATCCGAATACGGACAGCAAGAAAATCCGGAAAAAATAGTACTTTTTTTTTTTTTTTTTTTTTTTTCTATGTACCTATATAATTTTTTTAAGTTAATTAAGTTTACTTTTAAGATCTAGTTTTTTACTTTAATATTGTAATTAAGTTAATTTATAATAAATTATTACTTACAGAACATCAACAAAGAAATAAAATTAAAGATCACTTGTGACATTGAAGAATATTATAACAGGAAAATTGAGCATGAGCATGGAGTGGAAAAAGCCCCCTGCTTTATTTACTCTGAAGTGAAAAACGTAATAAAATCGACGACGTGTTGCGCGCGCGTTGCGAACTGGGACGACGAGTTGCGCGCGCGCTGTCCGCTGTGGCGGCGCGAGGCCCGCGACCGCGATACTTGGAAGGATCTACTAGCTACGTATACGCAACAGGCTTTTCATATAGATTAGTTGGGTGCGCCAAAGTATTTATAAAATTGCAACTTAGATTATTGGAACTCCGAAAATTTTTCTTATACAATTTAACTTCATAACGATCGGTATTTAGAATAATCTTTGTTCATAATCATCATCACATAGAATTATTTATGTTCATAATATTGTTTTTCATACATATTTTTAGTACTAACTTTTATGTTTATATAATTTTTCACTATACTTATTTATTCTAATGTTATAGGTATTTATTTTTATCTGTACTGGTTTTATGTATGAATTATTTTTGTTTAATTAAATATAAATCGTACTATTACTGTAAACTAGCTACCTGCACAAATCAGGTTGTGGCAGAGTAGGTACTGTACTAAACGGGTTCCCTCTAAGCTTTTTTTGTCCGAAACGCTTAGGACATAACCATACCTGGGATAACTGGGGGCAAGTTATAGGGATTTGATATCGATTAAAAAGATGTCGATATAATTATAATAAAAGATGTTCAATAAACATTCTCGATTACAGTACAGAGGTTCGATATCATATCTGATATCGGGCCTCTTCAGATAGTAAAAGTATGCAGATTGACAATTTAAATATTAATATTTTAATATTAATTGTATATTTTGAAAACTATTTTAAAATAAACGCGTAACTACCCGTTTAAATTTATTTTTTATTTTAATTGAAGAGTAAGTACCTTATATTTATTTATGCCGAATAACATTTTGATGTTGTCATTCACAGTAACATCGATATATTTTTAGTCGATAAAATATTTTGCTACATTACTTTCGTATAAATGCCCCGAGTTATCCCAGGTATGGACATAACAAACTTGGTATAATCTATTTTGGCATCAACTTAATGAGACAGAAACATCACTTGGCTTAAATAACAATATTTCGAATATTACTTTATATATATATTACGAAACTATCTTGGCATATCATTAATTACGCCGAGTGTTATAAGACAGAAATTAGATTTGCATTTTTTTTGGGCATGTAGCCACATGTTCGAAACTTGCCTTTTTCGTCAGGCAGAATTTGCTGTGAGGGTGAAAATTTCTGCAGTGAGCGAGCGAAGCGAGCGAACAAAACCTTCCGGGGCAGATCCGACTCGGATAGGTTAGGTTAGAAGACTAAGGCGGGAGCTTTGCTCCCGCCTTAGTCTTCGAGGTTATTTTTTTTTAGCAACCTAGAAAGTACCCAGCTCAGTAACACAGTAAGTAACGTATAGAATATTACTACTACCTCGATTATATTGAGACGTTGTAATTATTCCTTCTCTGTTATGCTAAAACAAACTATGCCGATACTTTTTATGCGCATCCAGATTATGCCTTATCATAAATAGGAGCATCGAAATTATGCTCGAATAATATTCGAACAACTCGAAATCTGCCACAATGAAATATGCTAAAGTTGAGTATGTCACAACAGTTTCTGCACAAAGCCCATTATGACTACATAGTTTATGTTATTCATAAAAGAATTATACCACAACAGAGTGAACCTAATGGGAAAATGTTTATAAATAAACATTTTATTTCAAATAACTTTATGAGTATAGATTAATCTACTTGACGACTTTAGGAGGATAAAATTTCGAAATAAAAATCGTTATGAACGTGTAGGTAGAAGTATAATTTTTAGTAAGAAAAAAAGTATGAGAAAAAATTTTCGGAGTAATGATGATTATGAGTAAAAAACGGTATCAGTAAAAATATTCGAAGAAAAAATTGTATAAGTGCCAATATGGACCCAGATTAGTTAACTGATATTTTAATTTGAATTATTAATTAATTTTGCATGCTTAATCTATTTATTCTATATTCATTCTAGGCGAAGAATCGATCTTACGTATTGCATATTAATCATGCAATTTAACAATTTAATTTATTTTCACACTTGACATTTGACAAAGATCATGAATTTATGTTTTTTTGAAAGATGTTTAATTTATTTGTCAAATAGAAATTGTATGCTGTTGTTTCTTATATTATATTTATTCCAATTTTAATTATTGACATTAATTTCTGAATTAATTTTATAATTATTTGATAAATGTTAGTTTATCAATATTTTAATTTTAATTTATTTTACTGATGGATTTTTGTGACTAATCAATTTATCTTTATAAATTATATCTTATTGTATTTTAAGTTATAAATTTTTAAATCTAGTTAGTCTAGTCTAATAACCGATATTTGCAATTTTATATTTTAATCATATTTTCACACTTGGCAAGTCAACAATAATGTATTCAACATTGAAGAGTACCTACCTATTAGATTTGTGTGTTTTTGTAAACGATGAATTATTTTAGATGAAATTTATTAGATTATTCGTATCAATTGCAATTTTAATAATAATAATAATATCGTGCATGCTTGCTTAGGATAGGGATCAAGAAATGGTCGAAATTAATTAAACTAAATCATAATTTCAATGTTAATAATAATAATAATAAGAGAGGAGTCGTCAGAGCTATACGCTCCAGGGGTGGAAGTGTAAATTTGCGTAAGTCGCGAGTTGGTGCAGCGGCCGTCAAGCCACTGCGCAGAAAGCGGTGTACACCTCTCTACACTCCTGAGCCGCCTACACCGGTGTTGCCCCTGGCTGTCTCTTGTGACGGCATTTACGGGGGCCCATCTAGTCGGCGGCGAGTCACCGCCTGCCTCGATAGCAAAGAGAAATCATTGTTATGGCAGGTGTCCGGACCTCTTTTCTATAGTTCCATCTCTTATCCATCCAACCTTCATCACCATAACCCACTAGTCTTTTCCATATAATCTCCAATAGCCTCTATATGCCTGCTGGGACCGGTTCACGGATATCTATTTTTGTGCCCGTGAATGGGTTGCAGCAGGTGTAAAACACAGCAAATTTCTCCAAAGGGCCTCTACGTGTTGGATCTGTATCCCCGCGCAAGCCTATCAAAAGACCGGGATTTATAGGCCCGTGATCAAAGAGAGATACAAATAATAATAATAATTTATTTGCTCAAAATATGGTACAATAAGATGGTGTGGTTAACATAAATCTGAACTAAAAACATATTTTGCTATTTTAGCATGCAAATATTTACTTAACTAAACTTAACTACATAATTATACAGATCTATCTTCCACGTAGTACTATCTCATGCAGAACAGGTCATTTATCCTATAAAATAACATTTCTTTTAGCCAACGATAGAGTTGAGCTTTAAACAAATTAAGAGGGAGGTCTCTAACATTGTCTGGAAGAGCATTAAATATTTTTATACACATATAATAACTACTTTTCATGAAAAGAGAACTACTGGGAATAAAATCAATTACAAGTCTGTTTGGGTTCCTTGTGTTTCTATAATATACATCTTTAGCTTTTTTGAAAAGATATGGGTATTTTTTTACAAAAACAGCGCATTCCAAAATATACATACATGGCAATGTCAAGATTTCATATTTTTCGAATAACGGTTTACAGGATTCTCGTTGAGGTATACCACACATTGCCCTTATGCATTTCTTTTGCGCTATAAAAGCCCTATCTACGTCAGATGAATTTCCCCATAGAAGGAGTCCATATCTTAATTGAGATGCAACATAACCGTGATATGCCATCAATACCGTATTCCAACCAGATATGTTGCGAAGTCGCTTCAAGACATATGCAAATTTTAAGAGTCTACCACACACTGTGTCTACATGGTTTTTCCAGGTACAATTCATGTCTAATGTTATTCCTAAGAATTTTACAGTTTCAGCTTCTTTAATGTTTGCATCATTGTATCGTACATCTAACAACATTCCATTATTTCTTACACTACGAAATTGAATAAATTGAGTTTTTATAATATTAATAGATAAATTATTACATTGTAGCCATTCGATTATAGATTTGATAGTATTATTAATTTCATTATTATATTGCATTTCATCATTACATGTCACTAGAATAGATATGTCATCAGCAAAAAGCGTACATTGGTGTGTAGTTATATCTGGGAGATCGTTAATATACAGTAGAAAAAGAAGCGGTCCCAGGACACTACCCTGTGGTACTCCTTGGCTGATTTTCATGTACGAAGACCTGTGATGGACTATGTTCGAGTTTACTAAACTTCTTATTTCCACACATTGCTGTCTGTTACTCAGATAAGACTTGAGCCAGTCCAGTGCTGGGCCTCTCATCCCAAGATTTCCCAGTTTTTGAATAAGTATGTCATGTGACACAAAATCGAATGCCATAGACATGTCGAAAAACACTACAACGGCTGGTTTCCTATCATTTACATTTCGAACGACACTATTAACAAGGTTAAAAGCCGCGAGTGTAGTATTTTTATTTTTGGAATCCGTTTTGTTCCCTTTTTAGAATTTGGTATTTATCTAAAAATGACATAATCCTTTTATGCATGGCCTTTTCGAATATCTTAGATATGACCGGTATGAGTGTTATAGGTCGATAGTTACTCATTAAAGATTTGTCTCCTTTTTTAAATAGCGGTGTAACTATAGACAATTTCAAAGCATCTGGATAGCACCCCACCTCGAAAGATAAATTAATTAGATGAGTTATTACTGGTACCAATTCGTCAACACATAATTTCAAGATCTTAGTTGATAATCCATCGTAACCCGTAGAATTAGTATTTTTCAGTGATCGTATAATGTTTTTTACCTCGCTATGGTTTACAGGAGTGAGAAATATAGTGTTCTTGATAAATGTGGAATTCGTATTTTTTATGGTGGTGCTTGAATTAGTACTAGTACGGCCGATCAAATAACCATTAAATTCGTGTGCCATTTGACTAGGATTTTCGATTACAGTACCATCCTTGTTGATTCCGGTGATAAAATGTTCGGTGTGATCTGTATCGTCCTTAATGATATCCCAACAAGCTTTACTTTTACTAGTAGAATTCTGTATGAATCGGTAATTGTGAAGTTTTTGGGAGGTATTTATGCAATTTAGTAACATCTTCGAATACATTTTATATGCACGTTTGCTTTCTGAAGATTTTTCCTTGTAATGTTTAAAGCGTAGAGCCCGTTTATTTTTACAGCAAAGTTTCAGACCTTTTGTAATCCATCTCTGTGTTTTGCGATTATTGTACCCTTTGCATCTTATATATGGGAAACAAAGTTCATAAAATAAACATATCAGTTCATGAAAAGACTTGAAAGCCGCATTCATGTTTGGTTCGAGTAGTATCTCAGAAAAAGTTAAAGCCTTTAGACATTCGCGATATTTACGTATATTACTCGGGCTGTAGTCTCTGCGCATTTTGTGTCTCATAGTTGAATGTAATTGCTTCCTAACTGGGATGTAAAGGATCTGGGCTGTCTCATGATCCGAAAGACCCAACGGAAGAAGTTGCCCCTCAGCTCCCTGTATGTTGCTTATGATGTGGTCTATACATGATTTTAAGCGAGTAGGTTGATGATTGTGGATCGTTAGGTTATGATATTTTACAAGATCTATAAGACTGCAGGAAATTTTATTCGTTACAACCGTATTTATGTTAAAGTCACCGACCAAAACTATCTTTTTTTCTTTGTTCTTGAGTAACTCACCAAGAATTCCGTCAAGTGCACTTAAAAATACGTTAGCGTCAGAATTTGGAGTACGATACAAAACAAGTATTACCAATTTGTTGTGTGTTATTTCAACCGCGCAACATTCGAATACATTTGGCATCGCATATTTATTTATAGACGTTAGTTCCTTAAATTCTAAACCTAATTTTGTCATAATGCAGACACCTCCTCTATTTTTATCCCTAGAAAAGTAGGAAGCTAGTTTGTAACCCTTAAGTTTGATATTTGATTCAGAACCTTTTTTGACGAATGTTTCTGACAAACAAATAACATCGGGATCTCTTTCCTCTTCTCGCAATTCAGCCATGGTTATGTCCAATAAATCGCGTTTTTGTAAAACGCTCGCAATATTTTGATGCAGAACTATAAACTTTGTATTTTTATTTAGACAATTTCCATCGCTGTTCGCGTGATATTTTAATGAGTGTTCATTCAATTCAGCCTCGAAAAAACTGTTTATCTAGAACTGGAAAATAATAATCTATTCTATTTTTCGATATTTTTATATGAGAAGACTGTGTAGTTGACGCCTTTAGGGTGTCCGCTGTAAGCTTAGATTTCATGCGTGCAAAAAAGTATGGAATCGTACCCTTTTGTCGCAGACCAGCCTTTTCATATAAGTCACAGTTTTTATTACAGATTTTATGTTTTTTCTGTTTACTAAAGTTTAAATATGTGTTATCATAGTCTATACAGTCTATCGAATAATTAATTGATCTACAAATTGCATAGGTATTTTTCCGAAAACAGTTAATAAAATAACAATTTTTGTATTGATTACATAAATTTTCGATGTCATAATTTAGATTTCTAGTACTTATATAATGGTTTCTTTGTACACTTAATATTATTACAATACTGCTGGTGAATTTATTAAGCAGGATACGCAGGTTTGACAATGTTGTTTCTGCGTCGTGGTCATTTTCGCCCATACAAATCACCAGTTTATCTTGTAGCGTCCTGTAATTTGTAGCTAAGCAGTTTTCTATCAAATCCTCGCTACGAGCGTGTGGTTTAGTCAGAGCGGTTATCCCGTAGTTAACGTAGTTGCTGTACTCTCTAGATCGCGCCAATGTCGCTGCAAGACCGATGCATTGTTGGGTACCATAAATATGAATTTTTGGTCTTGTGTCCCGCTTTTCGCTGCTCGTGACACGTTTAATATTATAAACTTTAGTTGGTGTTGAACTGGATACTCTTGATGTAGGCGACATTGCTGTTTTCTTCTCCGGATTAAAGTTTTTTAACGAAAGAATTTCCATTTGTTTGACAAGACCTCGTATTTCTGTTTCAATATTTTTTACCATTGTATCTAGAATAAATATACTCTTTTGTATGTCAAATAAATTCTCACTTATTATATCGACGGTTTTTTTTGAATATGTAGGAGTGGAGGCGGTCGGCGAGGGCGGAGTTGATAAACCGGGTCGAAGAGAATATCGTTTTTTCTTCCGTATACTGCTTCTAGCATCTATAGATGTGGAGTGACATAGTGAGTGCAACACTTTTGTTTCCATATTTAACTGATGTATTTTTTTATTTAGTTCACTATTTTCGATTATTTTACAATCCAGTTCATTTTGCGTACTTATAAGCGCAACCTCTAGTTCCGTAATTCTTTCTTGAAGCTCGTGTTGCGGTAAGGTTAACTTTGGCCCCTGCAAACCATCTAGACTCTTTGATAATTTATCCGAACTCGATATAGAATGGTCCGACTGCTCATTTTCAGTGAGAATATGCGAGTCCAAAACCTGGGAATTATTAAAAGTATTGTTCGATGAGCACAGTTCGTTTTGATTTGATGTTGAAACCGGTAAAAATAAAATCTTTTCTGAGACGCAGCTTTTTGGAGTATCGGGTGGCGTAGACAACTGATCCGGCTCTGAAGGCGATGATGGCCCAGCAATTGAGGTTTCTTTCTCATGACTGTCATCTCCAGGACGCAAGTTTGACGTTGACCGACAATTTTTTAGTGTATTTGGCGAGGTTGACAAAAGGACCCCTTGTACGGTATTTTTTAAAGTGTTATTTTTTCTTGTTCTCCTACAAGTTACATTTGTAATTTTTTCATCCTTTTTTGACATGCACAATTTACACTTCCAGCTTTTCTTCGATTCAGAGCTCATTAAATTATACAGTTTTTCGGAGAGACCAACGCAGTCAAACTCATAATAATGTTTACATGTAGAGCATAATATGCTACTACGCGGATCTATATAAGACTTGCACTTAAAACAACATACAAGTGCTGCCGCCTTGCGGCCACTACTTGTCGCTTTTGGCTCTAGTTTCTTCGGCATTTTGTGTAAAATTTTGTTAAATTACTACTTATTTGTATTCGTTTTTCGTATAATAATTATGTAACCACCATTCAATTTACGATAGTACGTCCATCACTATAACACATTTTTATATACGAAACGCATGAAATAACAAAAAAAAAAACAAAAAAAATATTCTTGTGGGAGGATTTGAACGCACGACCAGTCCGTTACTACTTATTTGATATCAGTCCGTTATCCTCTAGACCACCGGAACTCATGACAAGTTGACAAAAATAGTCTTGTAATTGCTCGAGCTTAAAAGTCCAGTAGACGGGTATAACTTTAAAAGTTTTAGAAAGTCACTCTACCCCCACTTCGAAAAACTTCACTTTTTATTTGAATATTTCTTTATTCTAACACAATATAATAATATGTTCGATGGCAAAGTTGTTGATTTAAAAGTTATTTACTAAGAACACCAATTCACTTCACTCAATTATCCTTTTAGAGTCTTCGTAGAGTTTGTTATAAGTCTCACGGTACTAGGTCCATTTCTACGGGAAACGTTCATTTTGAACCACAATAACAATGTTCCTGTATAATCACACTGTTTCTTAAGTTTTTAACATCAGCGGCACATTAAACTAGCATTAAAACCATTTTTAAAAACAAATAATACACAGAGCCAATGTTTACGTGACGCGAGCGCCATCTGTCATGATGCCATCCATGTGTGTTAAGATAGGTATTTGATTGTAAAATAAATAATGTCACATCAATTAATATTCTCCTAGCAGGGCTGGTAACCCATGGAGTCTTAATACCGTCCCTCCTTCTTCACCGAAGGAGAGGCCATTTTAACCCATAATTTAGTTAATTTATTTTGTAAACATGAAATGATTGTCTTTATGTATATAATTAATTGTACTCATTACGAAAATAACAATAAATGGCTTTCTGATTCTGATTCTGATGTAACAATTGTGACATCAGGTTTATTAATCCGCACTTGTACATAAGTGTGTGTTTGTGTGTGTGTGTGTGTGTGTGTTTGCGCGTGGGTGTGTGTGTACATGGAGATTTATTGCATTGCAGGAGAACTTCAGTTTGCTCATAATTTAATGAGTGTATGTATATATTAAACAAACAGCAGGGCATGGTCACTTTCTTCCTGCAAACTCCATATTTTGATCTTTTCAATTCATGCATGTCATGTCATGATCATGTATCGATCATCAAATCAAGTAATAAAACTTTCACAGCTTTTTTCCCATTAAGCATAATTTTATATATTTTAGCCTTTACAAACTTGTTTCTCTCACTCATTTAAATTGATTTTACAATTGATGAAGAATAGGGGGGCTAGCATGTCTTGCGTTAGGTATAAAACGCAAGAACGCAAAATCAAAAATAAGCGTGTAGCTGCAAGTTGCTCTCAAACACAAGGCCGTAGAGAGTATGCAACCAACTGTAACTCTAGGCCACTCTACTCAAAAATGATATTGATAGTAAGACATTTTTCCCCACACTAGCTCGAAAACACCTACTTCTCTCCCTAATTTCAGTGAGGAAAGTTGCATTTTAATCACTTGTGAGGGAAGTAAATTGACAGATGAACCGTGAAATGTTCAAATCCATGGAACGTCAAACGCTGGTATGGCTATGATTCGCTGATTAGTTTTTGGGGGACACCATGAAAATTTTATCATACACCAGATTATTTCATTTATTCAAGATAGTAAATTAGATTTTTAGTATTTCATAAAAACCTATCGCAAAATCTTATCATATTGGACAAAAACCAGATAGTATACTTTTACATTCAGAACGCAACCCGCTAACACTGACGTCTTGTACGTCAATGTTGCAAACTTATAAAAAAATACTCGAATGTACAGTTTTGTAAGGAAAGTTTCCTATGTAATATCTTACCAAAAAGTAGGCAATTTAAGTTTACCTCACAAATTTTTTTAAATGATTGATGTTTTAGCTGCCGGATACATCATAGAAATTTTGACAATTTAATTAATGTAGGTAGGTTTTATTGCAATTATAAAAAAAATCTAGTCTCATAGACCTAGTCATTTACCAAATAAAGTTAAACTTAAAAGTCTAAAATATAAGAAAAAAAATGCAATTTAAATATACAAGTTAAAACATTAATTGATCTCATGACTATTATATTATATTTATATTATAGTATGTTGCTGTAGTTAAATACTAAAAAAAGGTAAAGTGTGGGGAAAATAACTATTTACAATCTGATTTAATCCCACAATCGACATTGTGATGTGATAAGAGATGTGCTTACCATAGAAAAATACAACTGTGAAACACTCTGGTTGTCACGGGATTCAAATTCGTTGCTGACGTACACGTCAACCACAGTTTTGAAGAGTTTATATTAACAGAACTTACATATATAGATTAGGTAAATTAGATTTAATTCATGTATATAGCTTGACCTGATTTCGTTTGAATTTAGGATCACCCTATTTTAAAGAAACATAACAAGAAAACTACTACTCGTGACTGGACTGCTCAAACGGAGTGACGATATTCATATTTCAAACGATATCGGCGCGAAATTGTACGTGAACGCGAATGCATCTCGGCTGCATACACGGCTATGCAAAGCTCGTTGAAATGAATTTTAAGAGGCAACGGGATGGGTAGTTTTTTCATGCAAATGTTTTTGCATGTTTCCTCCATGATTTTATAAACATTTTTCTAATCAACATACGATGCGACAGGATTATCATTATTCTCTCTATTTTTAGACTTATTTAGTATGATGCTAACGGTATCTAAATGGAAAGTATGGATAATATACGGTACTATTCCTCCTATTAAGAGTTGAAAGAGCTCGTGATTCTGAATAAATACATATCTTTTTCTTAAACTTAAAAGATGGGTTTTGGTAGGTGGAGATAAATAAAAAAAAATTGAAAAATCCGTTCACCTGGTCCATGCGTATGCTTCTCACTCTTCTCAGCTTTCTTCTCTCGTAATGTATTCAACAAATACAAGTATAGGTACTAACTGCAACGCTCTTACCTATACACCACCAGTGGATCTCATTACAAGACCCATAAGGTCTGCCTATGCATAGCTAACATTGGCATCTATGACAATAATGTATAAAAACCTATTTAAAAAAATTGTAACGAGTATAACAAAAAAACTACGAAATTTAATGTAACGCCGTAAATGTTGTCAAACTCTTATAATAAGATTCGACTACATACACCATTTTGGAAACAGAATAAATATGCAATAAAGACGTCAATCGGTGACGACGGATGCAGCCATTACCCGGTGCATGCGGAGTGCTTTACGGTGTAAACTCGCACGGAATATCGATGGAGATAAAATCTTTATGCTAATAGACTGCTATTTTTGTGCGTAGGCGGATTTCTATTCCATTTCTATTTTGAATGCCTCACCAAAAATATGAACACGGTATTATTTCAGGTGGGTAATTTTTATTTTATTTTTGCCGACTCAAGCTATAAATAGTAGATTGTGTCACAAGGGATCAAAATGGTATATTTCCGGCGTGGACGTATATTGAATCCTGGATGGAGTCACGGATTCCACAATTCTAAAGTGGAATCTTGATCGTAACGAAGCATTCAAGCGTTAACGCCCAAGACGAAATAATTTTGATACCGTGTGACACATACTGCTTTTCACACCACCTATGAGAAAAATAAAAGATATATCACATATTTAATTATTATGCAAATAATCGATTCTGAAGAAATTTTTAACAATTATGAACGTACTGTTTATTTTCCTATTTCATTGTAATTTTAGAGGCTGGCAACAGAAAGTCCTTGAACAGAAAAGTGCCACTTTGATCCCTCCTAGCAGGGAAAAAAAGACCCGTATTCGAATAGGCGGTGTGAAAAGTTTGTATCTAACCCAGTTTATTAAAATACACTCTTGGTCAAAGAGTACCTATCTATCCTGTAAATATTTGAAAACTGTCTCTGAGATCAGCCTGTTTGCAGTATTTTCTACGAAAAATTACTCCTGATTCGTAGATATTTATAAACCGCGAGTGTAAATAATCTCACCTATTATAAAATTATCACTGACCCAAAATATCTTACGTTAAATACGCCTTTATTGTCATAACGAAAGAGACGCTGCGATATATCTGATAGCGACTTACGCATCGAGTTCATATTTTATACTTATAGGTTAGCCTCTAAAACATGACGATAAGCAAAATTTTTAAACTCGCCGACTAGTCCTCAAATTAGATAATTTCATCAACTGTGGCCTCGATCCGTAAAGAGGGAGCCGGAATTAAATGGTTACTAGCTGAGCAACAAATTAACTGACGCGAGGGGACGCCGTGCCTAATGCAATTCTAGCTCGGCCAGGGTTGACGCTCAGGGATTATAAATTAATGAGGGATTTCCGAAATCGTCTCAGAATTTTCTCTACGAACAAATAAAACATGGAAGCCGCACGCCATACCAAATTGCCTTTCAAAAACGGTCCCGAATTTTAGTTGACAAATGTCACCGCCTCTTCAATGCATCACAGTATTGAATTTCAATATCAACCTATAATAGTACATTGTGCATCAAGGGAGGTAAGTACGGAATTACTAACGAGAGTGTTAGAAGCCCGACGCCGTCAGGCGGAGGGCTTTCATGACTCGAGTTAGTATTCCGCTTACCGACCGTGATGCATACAATGTTTTTCATCACACATGCTGACAAAATAGTACATTTCGATGCAAGTGCAAAAAGAAGTTTATACACGTGTATCGAACGACTTTTTTCATAACAAGTGCCTTAAAAAGAGAAATTTACGCACACGAAGCGGGTGCAAAGCTTACTTTTCCGCTTTAGTTACGAAAAATAAGTATTAAGACATAAATATTTATTAAATGACGTACTGACATTTCTATTACTCCCTAGGGAATTCCACTTTTCTATTACTCCCGCTACGCACGCAAGCAATGGCGCGCTTAGACAGCAAGTGTGATGAAAAAACTTAAACCGCCATTTGTTAAAGCGTTAATAGTTCAGGTAAAATATAAAAGGGCCCATAAACACCATTTAAAAATAGTTGTGATTGGTCCGTCAAAGTTTTGATTTGCCATATTCTATAAACATTTGTCAAAGATGTTGCGCCGAAATATGCGCGGTGTTAAGAAAAGCGCTATGTCCTGCCCATCTTGGCACAATTGAACAATTGTGTTTGGGGGCATTTTTGAGCTTGCGTTAGGCGTCCATGTTATATATTTATGGTCGCAGGTTGTTTTAGATAGCTACAGCCCTATAGTCCCTCTGAGTTTCTTACTGGTTCTTCTCAGGACATTGATGTAGAGTTAGAATCGGTAGTTTAATAGTTTAATAATAGAAGCAGTGAAAATATCTCCAGTGAATGTATCAACAAAGAAAGTAAACAATAGATTTAGTTAGGTACTAAAATATGACTTTTCACACTAAAGTCTCATCATAACATCATCATCATCATATCAGCCGAAAGACGTCCACTGCTGAATATAGGCCTCCCCCAAAGATTGCCACAATGACCGGTCCTGCGCCACCCGCATCCAGCGGACTCCTGAGACCTTCACCAAGTCATCAGTCCACCTGGTGGGGGGCCTACCCACGCTACGCCTACCGGTACGTGGCCGCCACTCAAGAACCTTCCCGCCCCAACGGCTATCGGTTCTACGCGCAATGTCTAAGAATAATTAACTAAAATTTTCTTTAATATAATAAATATACACTAAAAGTGAATGTTTACCACAAGTCAATATTGAATCTTAAGTTAAGCTAAACACAGTACCAGTGCCAAGCGGTAGTAGATTTTTTTTTCTTGTTACTGTGTCAGACGATTCGAAAATGCTTATTAATAAGCTTACATGAATGAAGAATAGTTTGACTTTGACTTAGCCAAAGTAATAGGTAAAGCAAAATTATGCAATTTCCCGGGTTTTGGTCAGAGTAAACTCTTATATTTAAAATAGCCTTCTTTATTGTTTTGCCTATGATGGATTTAATTCTATTTTTACAATGCATTTCGTATATTTTTTGTCTAGTTGATAAAACTAATTCATACATTATAATAGCGTTTAGGCGGAGGTCGTCATATTCTTAGTAAGTCCCTTTCGAGATAGGTCATGTTCGGTAGATGCCACTTTCTGAGGATGTCATGTTCTGAGAAGGCCGCTTTCGGACAGCGACACGTTCTAATTACGTCACATTCTTATTTATCGCCACTTTATGAGCTCGTCGCTTTCTGAGTTTGTCGCATTCGGAGTACGTCACTTTCGCATTTTACGGCGCTCCTGTGCACTGAAAAAAATGCTAAGTTGGATTTATCAGATCTTTCGTAATTCTAACCGGAAATTAAGGTTGATTGGGTCCTATCACAATTTTTTTTTTGATTTTACCAAACTTTTTATGTTGGCATTCTACTAAATTAATTTGGTTGATTACACCAGTTTTTTGTTGATTTTACCAGTTGTTTGGTATAATGTACAATGTTCTTTGTTGATTTAACCAGAACTCTGGTATCAACTTCAACCTTTTTAGTTTTGTAAATTTGATAGCAAGGATTTGTTACATATATCAAAGTTTCCTCGTAATATAGCCAACCTAAGTCACTTTGGTAAATTTTTTTTTCAGTGTGCGTTTTCGCAAGTTGACTCCTAAGAAACTAATGATCCTGATCAGGAATGGGATCGATTGGCATCAAAAAAAGAATGCAAAAAAAAATTCAATAATAATATGTATAAGCCCGAGAGTTAAACAACAACTTCACTCCCTTGTATGTATAATAAAATTAATAAATAACTATGTATTATCATTATCACAGAATAAGTAATAGTACTAAAGTACAGAAGTGAAACTTTCATACATTTGACGTTTAGCTTGTCAAACACGCTAATGTCACAAAGTGGAAGAAGAAAAATATATAACCAATACCCGCCAAGTCATTTTTTAAATTTTTAACTTGTTATCAGAGTGTCAGATGCTCGGGTTTCTGCCAGGTCAAACATTTCACACTAGTAAAATTGTGCAATATGTTTTAACTGTTTGGCTGTTGGGACAGATTACCTTAGCCTTAAAAAAAATACTATGTTCAAGAACATAAAATGGGATTTAATGTCGTCTTCGCACGACACAAAGGTGCACTTTTTGATCATGAAAAGTGAAAAATGTTTTTAATGCTTAAAACTTCATATTTTAAGCAACCCTATAGAGCCCGCAGTTCATCTTCGAACTACGAGTCTACGACGTCCCATTTCAGCCAGTTCCCTTTTTAGAGAATGTTGAATATTTTTCGCATTAGAATAAAGTTTCACTTTTTTTAATAAAACCAATTTTAATTTGTGGTTAAATAAAAGAACCAATCCAGGCTATAACGAGTAGTAACATACATTTATTTTTAAATTCATTTCTAAGTTATAAATTTTAAATTTTGAATATTAGATGTCACATACCAAAAAAAAAAACAAGATCACCAACGTCCGTGGTGGGGACCGAACCTACGTATTCAGCTTGCCTGTACCGCTCGACCACTCGGTCTTAAGGGCATCATTCATGGCACGATAAATCGCTTCGATTGATTGGACGGAAATCGTGGCAATCGATCGCTTTAAAATTGCCAAACATACACGAAGCATTTGATCGTTACGATCGCGCCATACACGAGGCAATAGATCGCTACGATCTATCATTTACTCGTTGGAAACGGTACAATAAAGTCGCTGGACCCAATTAAATATGGATAACGATCTCCTTTTTTACCTATGTGGCGTTATATTTGATCCTGCTACCAAGATACCAAGGGATGCAGTGCGTGCGGTTCCGCGTCAAGAATGAGACTAAAATCGAATCGTTGATCGCAACGTACCACACAAAATCGAATCATCGTTACGATATTCATGATTGCATGGATTTTCGTTGCGATTTCCGATATCGTCTTCGATCAAGTAAATCGTTAGCGATATTGAAATACATTATCGATTGGTCGTTTCGATCGGTTTGTAGGTAACGATGGATCGCACAGATGAATCTTACAATGTATGGGCCCTTTTCGCAACCACCGGGACCCTGCCTACGAAACTGGAGGTTCCGGGTTCGAATCCCGGCGAGGGCATTCTTTGTGTATTTATTTAACACAAATATCTGTTCCTTGGTCATAGCTGTCTATGTGTTTAAGTATCTCTATATGTATCTATCTATTATTATATATATCGTCGCCTGGTAGGTACCCACATCACAAGCCTTAATTAAGCTTACCGTGGGACTAGGTCGATTTGTGTAAGATGTCCCAAGATATTTATTTATTTATTGTTTGTCTCTTTCGGTCCTATCAATATGTATATCCTCTCATCTGTGAATAATAAATATGGTCACTTATGCACATCTGTGGAACCTAATTTTGGTCTCTCCACAAACAAGCATTCTAGTCCGAGTAGTTTCCTAAAATATTGTTTTCTACGGTTGTTTACGGAATTAAAGTCAGGATTTTGCGGATAAAATGCGTCATCATTTCAAAAAACTGTTGTTATGACTGTATGGCTGGTATCTGACCATATTTAAGGGTTGTTGAATTAGTAAAATCTGTTTCCTATCGTGTTTTTTATGTTTATTTCCAAGATTTATGTAACTTAGATAATAAAAAATCATAACATGTGGGGGTCATGAGTAAATATTTCAAAATAAACTGCTTTATGTAATCTACCAAAATGGTGCTAACAACCCGCCATTTTCTCAACGGCCTACGTTGAAATTCCCGCTTGCCATCTGTCTTGCTTCATTGGCTTTACGTTTCAATAGGTTAAAGCGAGATAAATATTTGTTTCGCTGTATATTCGTCGTATATATAGGTACGTATATGAAGCCAATCTTGGGCTTGCTACAGACGCGGCATAGAAAAAGCGAAGCCATTGCTGGGTCTCCCACAGCTGAGAGGATATAAGGCCGAAAGGAACAAACAATACCTACCGACTTGTTAAGTTAGGAGACGTTTAAGAATATATAATTTCTAAGTCCATAAATTAACAATTTCATTTAATAAAACAAAAAGCTGTAACAAAAATAGCTATTATATTAATTAATTCAGTTTGCCCCTTTTAAAAACATTTTTTCATCAGGATTATTCGAAAATACAATAAAAACTAGAAAAAATATTGAATTTATAACTAAAAACTAAGTTTGTATAAAATCACTTGTCCGTTATAAAAGCAGAAAAATATTAATACTAACTGAAAACGTTTTCAGAACTCTTATTGTGATGGGGTTAAAATCTAATTTGGCAAAGCAAAACGCAACGACTATGAAATGCATGCATATTTAAATGAATTTGTAATCCGAGTAATCCGATGTTTTGAGGATTCCTGCTAGTTTTTAGGGTCCCATACCTCAAAAAGGAAAAAAAAACCGGAACCCTTATTATCGGACCCTGTGGGTCTGCCTGACCGTCTGTTGCAGCCGATTTGCTCCCAAAGTACTGGATCATTAAATTTGAGTTGTTTGGCACACATACATGTAAAGGTGCATTCAGACCAAGCGAACATTTGCTATTCTAACCTCCCACTCTACGAAATTCGATCGTTACACAAAACGTGATTGGTTGATTTCGTAGAGCGGGGGATAGAACAGCGAATGCTCTTTTGGTCTGAATGCACCTTAATATAGTCAACGATCGACGTAGAATATAAATGGATCAATTTTACACGAGGGAGGAGGAGGAATTTTACACTTTTGGGGGGTAAATAAAAAAATAAAAAGGTTTGCCAACTTTATCATGTGATATATTATATCAAATGAAAGGGCTTAGTATGAGGTTTTAATTTTCTTTGCTCAGTGTAATATACCTAAATAATATTGAATTTATTCACAAAATAGGCTCAAAGTAATTTTCGGGTACATCCTCTATGCGTAAAGTGGTTTTTATTTTATTTTTGTCTATTCCTGTAGTGTGGGGTATCATAAAACTTCGTTTCGGAGATAACCGCTCCAGACTAAAAATAATGTGACTAACTTTTGGTCGTGGGTCCAAATATCATGATTAGTCACTTAAAGTTAAAAGACTACTCCTAAGAGTCGACTAAGGGATTGAAGTGTCACCGACCATTATTTGATAAAAGATTGATGATGGGCAGCAGCGTCATCATAGTGGACACATTACTGCGAACGCCAATCCTCTAGGAATAGGAGAGGCCTACGTCCAGCTATGGACAATCATAGGCTGATTTATTTTAAAGAATACTTTAAAATAAAACTATTTAAAACATAATCGGCCCAGCTGTTTTTGAATAACTACGGAACCCGACAATGAGCATGAACCGAAATACTCTTGGCCGGTTTTTGTTATAAAAAGTGCTAAGCCGATCCGCGCTCCGCTGCAGCGTACTTTCCCATGTTACATATTTGTTACAAGGGTCATTGTCAGTCCGAAAAACAAAAGTTGTCCACTCGGTGGTCAAAAGTTAACAGATTTTATTAATCTATATCATGATTCGATTGCATAGGGCTATAGACCGGGGAACCTAGTTGTACCGTTAATTGTTTTATCCCAAAATTAGTACAGGAATTCCTTAACTTTAGGTATGTCCACCGAAAAGACGATAACCTAAATCTGACAATGACCCACAAGGAATTATAGTGCAAAATTGTATTGTACGAGTGAAAAATGTCAGGGAGTGGAGACTTGATGTATTCAGAATTTATTTTGGTAATTCACTAAGCAGCATTGAAATAAAACCTAGGCTAATGGTAATGAGCAATTTTTAATATGCATGTTTGTATAATTCTGATATTCGTTTTTTACCCTTCGTGCTGTTTTTCAGCTGGTCTCATCGGAAGATCAGCGCGGGTTTACCCCAGCATCACGCTAAGATGGGACCATTTCGTGGCTTTTTTTATTTTTGTTTTGCTAGTATAGTATATATTTTTGCTTGGTTAACAAAGTAAAATTAATATTCTATTCTATTCTATTCAATAACTATTAAAAAGTGTGATACATTAAAAACGATATCAACTTTATATTTAATTGCCCACAAAAATCCTATTTCATTTAATTAAACTCTACTTTTTAATCACGCGATATATTATAGGTATAATATTTTATTACGAGACAACTCTACAATAAATTCATTTTCTTACACGGGCTGACTTCATTCCAATTCTTCATTTCAAAACCATTTTTCAACCAACGAGCTGAAATGAAGTTTCCTATTCTTTTAAACCACTAAAATAAAAAGAAGACACTACAGTTAATTTCCATTTATACAGTAATCGGGTTACCAGTAGCATCTCACTTCAAACGGATTGGTAGAAAATTTAAATAAAACACCTAAAGCGATGCATCCGCGCCGGCAACGCTGGCGTATGAAGGATTTCCCGGGCTCCCATTACCCATCACAAAAGGGAGTATAATAGTACGCAGTCCTCTGTCGCTTGAGCCCTTTTGCGTACGCGTATATACACAGCCACTTACGGCCTGCCTTGCGCATAAAACGGGAAATCTTGGGAAGAATACAGGGAATGTTTGTGGAGCCATTTGTGCGCTCTAAATACGCTATGTATGGATGGATGTAGTACAATAGTGTATTTTTAATGAGCTAGCGAAACGTGAAAAGACGTTTAAACTAGCGGTTCGCAACTGCTGCAGGAAAAGTATGTACGCAATAAAGAATTTGGAATCGTTACTAAACATAACCCGCGATTTTCTTTGAACAATAAGGTACTTGGTGAAACAGTAAAGTAAAACAGATTGATTCGACAAAAATTACGTCGCGGATATCAGACGTCGTGGTATGTTTAGCAATGTACAAATTGCAGAAAATTCCCAAAATTGCGGGAATATACTCGGAAATTCCCGTGAATTTTCATAAGAATTTTTTTTTTTTTTATACCACGTCGGTGGCAAACAAGCATACGGCCCGCCTGATGGAAAGCAGTCACCGTAGCCTATGGGCGCTTGCAACCCCAACGAATTTAAGAGTAAGTTCTCATTGAGAATGTTTCCATGGGGACTTATAAAAATGGGTTGTAAATAATTATTTTAAATCGTAAATAAGTAAACAAGGCAGTACATATAACTCATAAGGCATGTATCTAGTACCGTCTTGGCTCGATTAGATTATTGGTTAAATTGAGATTCCCGAGAACATTTTCTATGCAAGTTTCGCAACTTATGAAACTTCTCCTCGGTACAATTCTATTTTCAAAATTGTAAGTATATTTTTACTTCCTTCAACGACGATAACTTAATAACTAAAAATGTAAAGTAATCCCGTGACAGATAGATACTAGCACGATTCGTCAGATCTACAAACTAACGATATTATTATATCTATTTATAGTTTTCTTAATTTGCCAACCTCCACAGTTTAGTCGGTAGTGACCCTGCCGACGGAGCTAAAAGTTCCGGGCTTAAATCCAGGCGACGGCATTTGCGAGTAGAGCATGCGTCAGAGAAGTGCTATTAAACTCTGTGATTGTGATTGGTGGATATGAAATGCATTAACCAAATAGCCAAATCACGCGTTTATTGTACAGCTTAAGGAAGGGAAGTTAAAGAGAAACCGTAGTATGTAGTTGTAAACTTGTAACCTATCCATCTAGGCATTTGTTTTGTTTGTGTTTGCATTTTAAACATGTATTCTCTATTCGATAGGTCAATACTACACACAATGGTGATTTACTTATTTTTTTCATCTATGCTATAATGGTCAAAATAATTACGTCACCTGTGAACATGTCAACCTGTCTACGGCCCATTCATCCTTAGTTATCTTATCTAGTAAACAAATTTCTAACCTAAAAGTACACGTTTTCTGTTTTAAAAAGCTGTTTCATTGATAAAAAGCAATTTACTAATCACTACGGACGGACTGCACAAATACGGACTCTGGTATTTTGGTATAGGCAAATATGGCAATTTACAAAAGAAAACGCGTACTTTTAGGTTAGAAAGTTGTTTACTAAATGAGACAACTAAGGATGAATGGACTTTTTAGATATCATGATTCAAAAGAATCATTAGATATAGCCTGATAGCAGACCAACGGACGGACAGTGAACTCTTAGGGTCTCCCCAAACCTATCGACGCTTTCGCATTTTTAAGGCAAATCGCGCCGTATCACCGTCAATCGGTGTCGTCCGTGTTGTTTCTTTACCGCTCTTATTGCGTAGTAATAAAGGTTTTCATAAATTTAGCCGAATTCGCGTCGATAGATTTTGGGAGACCCTTAGGGTTCATATAGCATAGCTCCAGTGGAAAAGCATCCTTAGACTAGCTATAACACTGTTAGTCATTCTCCAGTTCGTCTCGTCCCAAATAGCTCCATGCTAAAAGCTCGTTGAAACTTAAGTGTCTGGTTTACTATACCGTCTTGCGCTAAAAGACCGTAACCTTAAGGGTCTTTTAGTGACGTAACATGTCTATTTTACTATTAGTAGTGTGCAAGTGTAAACGACGTTACGTTGAAAGGAAATACGGTAGCCGTATCATGAGCTGCCCCGATGTTATTAACGTGCATATACTTTCTATCCGACTCGCTCGCGCGAATATGCAAATACGAGCGGGATGGATGGAAAGTAGACGCAACTCATATTAATAGAGTGTCCCCCTTATTCATAAACGTCTCCTAACTTAACAATCCGATAATAGTTATTTGTTTTACTAGGGAGCAAAGTGATTGTTTAACTCTCGTGCAAATATTGAAACCCGAGCAAGCGAAAGATTCCAGAACTTCATAAAATGGAATCTTGAGCGATGCGAGGGTTTTAAGGCACGAGAGTTAAACAAGCTGTGCTGCCGAGTGAAACACAACATTTTTCACCACACTAAAGCGAGGAAACATGCGAAATAAAACTCAAGGTATTTATTTGCAAGTCCTCAACTTACAAAAAATAAACAAATCAACAAATAATAAAACATAACCTCAAATATTTATCTTGGCGTGGCAATGCTTAAAAATTCAGGATAATTTCAAAATGAGACTCATTGGCGATTTTTCTGTGATTTTCGGAATTATACCACTTTCGCATCTCGCAATTACCCCAAAGCCACTTAAGTATGTTAAACTAAGATATCACCAATGAAAGAAAACAAAACATGACCGAACTCGTTTAAATTTTAAAAGAAAAAAATATTCGGATGCGTTCTGAAATTTGCATAGTGTCAACACTTTCATTTTCCTATTGTTTTTATTTGTCGTACTTTTAATTAAAAGCCTTTTACAACAAAATGTGGTATTTAATTTCGATTTTAGCATATTGAATATAACATTATGAAAGGTTCATGTGTATGAATCTGTTTGAAACTATTGAGTTTTCGAACGTACTGTCTAGTTCAAACGTCAAAAAGCTTATTTCACTCTCAGGCCGTATAAGTTATTGCTTTAGTCTATCCAGAAGATTAAAAAAAAATTACTTTAACCTCTAGAGATTAAAACACAGTTTTGCGCTCTGAAATTGAAGGACAAGCAGCGTGTTTACGAGCAGTGTGGTGAAAATAATATTTGTCCCTTTCTGTATTATAAACATTTTTACTTTTTTGAAAAAATAAGTCCCGTTGATTTCTTAACTGGTTCTTCTCAGGTCATAATTTTTTTGCTATTTTGTCAGACTATTCAAAAATGCTTATTAATAGGCTTACTTGAATAAAATTTGTTTGAATTTACTTAGCTTGGCTTGACTATTGATAAGACCGAAAGGGACAAACAATACTTTATCAGCTTGCTAAGTTATCCGATCTTTATGAATAAGGGAGTAAGACTTTCGTCGAGAGTGTAAAATGTTCATAATTTAACCAATTTCCTTCATCTAAACTGCCCGAGCTCATATAACTACATGCATTATAATTATTATCATTGAATCAAAACCGAGTAGGGGTTTGCTGGCATTTTGGATATTTGCAACACAAATTGTAATGCAAGAGGAGTATTCGGAAACTTTGAAATAAAGCACAAAGTTATTTTATAGATATTCAATTTGTTTGCACGCAAACTTTATAAATAAATTTATGGATAAGTATTAAGTAAATAGTTCTGAATTGGCAATAGTGCTAATAGTATACGTAATTGTTTTTTTTTTCGTAAAACTCGTATTTGTTTTGTTTTTTTCGGAAATGCCACAAATAAACTAATGGTCTCTACCAAGAAATAGATATTTGTAATAAATAAATGCACAAATATTGCCCTCGACGGGAATCGAACCCGGAACCTCCATTTTCGTAGACAGAGTCACTACCGACTAGGCTACGGAGGCTGACAAAAGATAATGAATCGTGTAATCAATAATTATTTTCTACTCATAGTCGGTATAGGGTGGAATTTTCTACAATTATTAAGGTTGATCGATAAAATCTTTAACAGCATGAAAGGGTTTAGCAGCCTTACCGAAAAAGAAGTGCCTTTCCCCACGGATGAGGTCAATATTTTAGGTGGTGTACTAGCAGGACCTAAGAATACTCCATGCTTAATATCAGCTCTAGATCTTCTTTTGTTTCAGAGTTATTCAAGATAATGTAAAATATACAGGGTGTCGTTGAAAGTTGCATATTTCGAGAACTGTTCAAGTTAGATCTACCAAACAAAATTGTGTTTGATAACAATAAAATAAACTACAAAATGCATATTTTTAACCTGCATCTTGTCCTTATTTTTCATAATAAAAAAAGAGTTCTTGCTTTTTTTTCCATATTTTTTTTTTATTTCACGCGGAGGTACACCTACAAAAAAAATATGCATACATAGCCACTAATGTCCACTGTATACATAAATAAAAATATTTCCGTAAATCATCGTGAGTCATGCCAAAAAAAAATATTTCAGAAGTAGTCGTTACTGGCATACAAATAAAGTACCAGTGCAGTGTGAACATAAGTTAGTGTGTACTGTGTAGGTATACAATCTCTTGACACTTACCGCACAAAATATCATTGACGTAAATTGACTTATTAGTGCATTTGCTATATAAATCAGCCTCTTGTCAAGTTTGTATGCATTTTTTCTTTCCACATATATTTTTTAACGTTTTTTCACAAGGCTTAAACTTAATGTTTTCCATTTTCCAACAGAAAATGCAACAAATCAAATGTTGAAAACAATACTATGTGTCAAATGTTTATCTCTCTTTTATATAGCAAATGTACTAATAAGTCAATTTACGTCAATGATATTTTGTGCGGTAAGTGTCGAGAGATTGTATACCTACACACTAACTTATGTTCACACTGGTACTTTATTTGTATGCCAGTAACGACTACTTCTGAAATATTTTTTTTTGGCATGACGCACGATAATTTAGGGAAATATTTTTATTTATGTATACAGTGGACATTAGTGGCTATGTATGTCGTGTCCTTTTCCTCCCTGAAACCCCTCGCTATCTTAAAGAACGTTTCAATTATCTTTGTTCGGTCAGGTCGTCACAAAATCTAATTCTTTCCGTCCCATCCTCGTCTTCAAAATTTTACAACCGTTCTTTTACTTTCCTGGCTGTTCGTCTATGGAACTCTCTGCCGCCGGATGTTAGGCGCGCTCAATCTCTAAATATATTTAAAAAACGACTTAAAGATCACTATTTACTCCCATAACTATAGTGGGTAGTCTTAATTTTGGTCATTCACTGGCATATCTATGGCTGTATTGGCTGGTTTAGGTGTATAGCTAGTTTTCCGTATTTTTTTTAATTTTTTTTTATATGTAGGTAATATATATGTATTTATTTATATGTATGAATATAAATGTATGTTTTGTATATTTATAATATATATATATATGTACTTTTAAATGTGTGTGATAAGATAAATGAGCTTCTTAAAATGTTGCAATCACCTACTGTTTCACTATTTTAATTTGTTTCCGCTACCCAAAGGTTGTCTGGAAGAGATTGCTTTATAGCGATAAGACCGCCTGTTGTGTACCTCTTTGTATAATCGTCTGTTTTAACCATGTTTTCTTTTTTGTTAAGGTGTGCAATAAAGAGTATTCTATCTATCTATCTATCTATGTATGCATATTTTTTTGTAGGTGTACCTCCGCGTGAAATAAAAAAAATATGGAAAAAAACAAGAACTCTATTTTTTATTATGAAAAATAAGGACAAGATGCAGGTTAAAAATATGCATTTTGTAGTTTATTTTATTGTTATCAAACACAATTTTGTTTGGTTGATCTAACTTGAACAGTTCTCGAAATATGCCACTTTCAACGACACCCTGTATATTTTACATTATCTTTAATAACTCTGAAACAAAAGAAGATCTAGAGCTGATATAAGGCATGGAGTATTCTTAGGTCCTGCTAGTACACCACCTAAAATATTGACCTCATCCGTGGGGAAAGGCACCTCTTGTTCGGTAAGGCTGGTAAACCCTTTAGAATCGAAGTAGCAGAACCAAATAATTGTACCGTATTCTTTTAGTGTTGATAATATTGATCAGAAAAAACCCCAACCCAATTTAATAAATTTTTCCTAACTAGTGCGGAAAAGAAAACTTTGCGCAAACTTCGCGTGCGAAATGTATTTATTTTAAAGCACTTGTTATGAAAAAAGTCGTTCGATACACGTGTAAAAACTTATTTTTAACTCGGGTGATTGTCTTCCTCGTTTCACTCGGGCTCCAACTTTCACCCTTGTCGAAAAAAAATTTTTTTTGCACTTGTATCGAAATATACTATTTCAGTACAGATGGTGCCTTTTTTACGCTCTAGTGCGAGAAGTGGCTCATTTTACGTCAAGTCCAAAACTTCGAAGGGTCATCTGTACTAAAAAACGTAGTACGAGACACGTGCAAAAAGGAAATTCGAAACGAATGGCGATGTTTTAAAACACGACCGAAGGGAGATTTCATATTTTTCACACTTGTGTCGTAATGTACTATTACAGCAAGCAGCAATATATTTTGAATATAATTGTTATGTGTTCGAGAATAGGGTTCTTAGAGGAACATTAAAATGGAAATCTGTTTATACTTATGCGGTTACAATGCTATGCAAATTTATTTGCTATGTCTAAAATATATCGTCATCATCCTAAAGATATCCACTGATGAACATGCCCAAAAAATACGCTACAAAATAAAATAACTATACATGAACAATAATTTTGCAAAAATATGTTAACCCTATATTGTTCCATGAGAAACTAGAACAAGACTGAACTAAACAAAGCATCCTAGATTGTATTTATATCAGTAGGTACAAACATTTTATATTCACATATTGCATGCATGATGCATCAGCCTATGGTAGTCCACTGCAGGACGTAGACCTCTCCTATTAACTATGCTATACGCATTAGGAGGTAAATGCCCATAATCGCCACGCTGGACAAGCGGATTGGCGATCGCAGTAATGTGTCCACTATGGTGACGCTGCTGCCCATCATCAATCTTTTATCAAATAATGGTCAGTGATACTTCAATCCCTTATTCGACTCTTACGACACCCGCAGGAAGAGTTGGGGTGGTGACAAATGTATTCTAACTGCCGTTACCACACAGCCATTTATTCTGTCAGTCTCCGTAGCAGTTGGTAGTGCCCCTGCCTACGAAGTTGGAAGTTCCGGGTTCAAATCCCGGCGAGCGGATTATTTATGTATTTATTGATCACAAATATTTGTTCCTTGGTCGTTGCTGTCTATGTATTTAAGTATCTATATGTATATATCTGTTATATATATATTTATATCGTCGCTTGGTACCCACGTCACAAGCCTTAATTGAGCTTATCGTGGTAATGGTATGGGACTAAGTAGATTTGTGTAAGATGTCCCAAGATATTTATTTTTATTATTAATTTATTATGGCAATAACACCCAACAGGCTCCAGCATCATTGCCAGTTGTTCCATGTTCCCAGATCCAAGCCACTTTCGCCTACATATAATAAGTTATATGTATGTGTGAGCAACCCGTTGGATAATAGTATTTTATGCAACCCTTGTTTAAGAGAGATCAAAAAAGGTGAATGGCGTAGGTAACAATTTGAGGAAAATTGTTATTAAATACGCCACGAGCATTTTTTGATTCAGTTAAACAATGTTGCATACAATACTTTTTCTACGACCACACATTCATTTTTAAATAAAATTGTAAATTGGAGAAATATTGTTAGTCAAACGCAATTTTATTAATCATCAAAATCGGGCGGGAGACTTCAAAATTAAAAAAGAAAGCTCCTCTGGTTACTGTTAATCATTTTTGTTTGTCGTTATTGCCATCACGTTCTAACAAGTATGCAAGTGCGAAAGTGACGCACAGCACGATAAACGGATGTGTATTTATTATAAAAAAAAATGGAGTAAGCAGAAATATTACTGATTTTAGCTTTCTATCTCAAAGTCGGCGTGTTACAAGATGACGTCTTAAAAGATAACGTTTTGTATAAAACGATTAACCGAGATTAATTATAATGAATAACGTGCACTCAAACAATACCTTCATAATTAAACCAAATTAATATTCTTATCGCGATATGGCTTTAAAAGTCCATTAGTAATGTAAATGTCATCAGATCTGTAGTTTCACGTGAAGCAAATTTCCATAATGTTCCACTTAGCATGACTGTCGATGCAGTTTTTGGGGTTCTTTTGTAAACAAACTTTGTCTCAACTGTACTTTTACAATACTTGACTATTTTCGGAAAATTGTGTATATATTTTCGCGTAGAACCAGAATAGTTAGAAGACAAAGGGGGGGCTTTATCCAGCGGTGGGACACTCTAACATCTTTATAATAATATTAACATATATTTAAATAAAATATAAAAAATTAAAAAATAAATATCTTTTGACATCTTACACAAATCAACCTAGTCCCACGGTAAGCTCAATTAAGGCTTGTGATGTGGGTACCAGGCGACGATATAAATATGTATAATAGATAGATACGTATAGATACATAAGCGGCGATTATGAGCATTTACCTCCTAATGCGTCCATACGCATAGTATTGAGAGAGGCAGTGGTCTCAGATGCGTCCCTATGCATAAGGGTCACAAACGTCAAAATTTGTGTCGAACATTTAATGTTCGATGTTATATCTCACAAGGGCCCGACCGGCCCGTCCCGACCAGCGGGATTACCGCATGCCTCTTTGTCGTACTTATAAATTCCTACGTAAGTGTAATAGGGAGATAACACATCGAACATAATGCTAGGGTTTCAGGTATTTAGTAAACGGTATACGGAACCTCTCCCATAAAAGCAAGATTCATCTCGCAACAGTTTTTATTTGAATCTCGTTACTAAGGGTCAGCGCCTTTGGCTGCCGAGACTTGCTTGTTCAAGTTCTTGTAGCCGAGGAAACTTGGTTACTCCATTGATTATCTAGTTTTAAAAGCTTTGAAATAAATTGTGGGGTGATAAGTTAAAACTGTCGAGTATGAAAGTTGAAAGAAATATGGCTAGTGTGGAACAGAAACAGTGCTATTTCATTTTAATATGACGCCAAATGTTACGTGCAACATTGATACATTACTACAGACTATATATAGTCCAAATTCTTTCGTTTGGTTTTTTTATCGAAACGCGCGAATTCATATTGCAGTCTCAATGAACTTCAGTATTGCTTTATGTCGTATCCATTACACTGAAGCTAATTGAGACAGAAAGATAAATTCGGCCGGTTCCATGAAAATACGAAGGCAAAAGATTCTGCACTTCATCAGACCTATGTTGGGACTGTGCGCGACGACAGCGCCACATGGCTATGCCAAAATGGGTAGTACATTTTGGCATTACTGTCAAACAAGAAATAAACAAACAACGTTTGTTTAAATCAAATCTTATATCATTTTACTAAAGTAGACAATTCTGGACAATGTTCTTTATTTCAAAACACAAGAAAAAAGTATGAATACAGTAAAGATAAATTACAAATAAAAAAATTGCCCCAGGTCTTGCTTGGGAGGTAGAGTGCCCAGAAGGCTGCCCGCATTGCTGTGCTGTACTGCTATGCTGAGTCTTTGCGCGAAATACTGGCCAGCCCTCTGGTCACCCGAAACCTCTATAAGGCGCTTGGAAATGTCCTTGTAGAGGCGACGCGCACTTGGCCCCCACGGCCCCAAAGTTTCAACACCAAACGCCGCGAATATGTAGCTGCTACCGAGGGCAGCATATTTGCGACGCTTGAGGTCTTCAGCCAAAGATGTCGCCGCACACGTGGGGCCAGAAGGTAGCGAGGCCGACCAGCTGGCAAAAGAAGCCGAGACAGGCTCCAAATCAGAGTGCCCGGTCCTTGCTCTGGAGAGGTCAAATGCTGAACAATTGTTGGGAGACGAGATCACAGGTGTTACTCTGGGCAATACAATCTCTAGCAGTAGACGAAAAAATGTAACTAAAATATTGCAGGAAAGTGACAACAAAGTTGTTAATAGTATAAATTAGTGTAAGAAATGTCAATTACTCTTATATGTTAATACATAAAGCAGTAATTACGATAATAAGGTAGATGTAAGGAAATAAATTAAGAAACCTGTAAAATATAAAACCAAAAAAAAACTGGCACCGGACTTGTGTCCCATGTAAAGAAAAATAAAAATAAACCTGTGTTGGCTTATCCTAAATCCCCAGAAAATAAATAAATATAGCTATGTAAATAAAGAAAAGATTTACAAATAAATTTAGAAAGAATAAATAAAAATAAAAGTAGTAAGCATAGACTGATAGCTGGGAGTCCTACCCAGACAAGATGTGAAAGATGATGAATGAGAGAAAGATAGTATGCAGAATGAAAGTGCGAGAAGTAAAACAGCGAGAACTGGAATGAATGAGTTAGCAAACATAGGCTCCGATTATGTTGGAGGTAGATAGTATATTAAAAAAAAAAAAAAAAAAAAGATGTCGCCGCAGCAGCACTAACTCTGGTGCACGGTGTTTTCACTTAGTTGAAGTAGTGAATTTGATGTACTCATGACGTCATCGGATATGCTTCCGGAAATTAACGTTAGAGGGCGTTGATATCAATTTCAAGATCTTGTGTTATCTGTACAGCCACTATTTTCTTTTCCGTTACGCGCAGTTAACAAAACGAAAGAAATGACAAAGTATTAGTTTTTTTTCATTACTTGGCTCTCAAAATATTTTTGTTTCATACATAGAGAAATGTAATATTAATTTAGCTATACTTGTATTTTTACTTTTGTCCAATTTGAATTCTTTAGCTACAAATATTTTAGATGCATTTAAAAAATATATTGAATGAACGGAATGTTTTTGCAAGGTCGGCCATAATTAAATTTTCACTTTGGTTGTCTTCGATGCTTGAACTGGAAGTGCATCGAAACGATATTATTTTAGTGATTTCATACAACGACTGTGCTTGTTCTGGACTCCTATAATTGTGCTTTTCCATGTATGTACTGTACATGGATTGGATTTTTGTAAAAATGGTGCGATGCGGTTAAATGTGTTGTTTGCCTAATTGTGGTTAAATGCGTGAGCATTTTAATGTTACTCAAAACGCATATATATGCAAATTGGAAGCCATTCGCAAAAACCGTTTCAAGATGGAAATGTCCCACGAGCTCCGTTCGCCGACATTAGAAAACTGTGCAATGCGGCTACTGTTTTTTTAATTCAACTTCAATCAAACTGATAGCAAATAATATATGATACAGATGCTTAATAAGTTAGTACCTAAAAACTTTATGGATAAGGCTAGTGTAAAAATAAAACTTGAAAGTGACATATTTTTTTTGTTTTATTGTTTCTCGATCCTAGTTCGGGCGAACAGAACTAGGTCACATAATGTGTGAACTTCTTCAGCTGATTCCAAATGAGAAATGCGTGGCAAGTTCACACTTGAAGTGATCTGGTTTTGTTTGTCCATTATTTCAAAGGTTACCAATCTACAAAGCTATATATATATACCTATACATATATATATATATATATATATATAATATATATGTATATATATGAGAAAAGTTGCCGTGAATCATCAATAGATGGCGCTGCAAGCAAAAACCTTGACTGATAACTCTATACACTACTATTCAATATACTCTATGCTCTGGTGCTTGGAATATGGGACGCCGCCAGGATATCTACACATGTAGATTCTGGGCGAAAGTCGTATTGTTAATAACATCAGAGATTATGGAGTTAAGTACTTTGTGATAATATGAATATTGTTGTTTTCAGTTAGTATGAGCCTTCTTGTCACTGAAACGAAACCTGCGTACCAACACTAGTGAAATCATTTTTCAATCGGAGACTCAAATGAAAAGCAAAAATTTGGTGTTAACTGGGCATGTAGGTATTTGAGGTCCAAGAAATCCGACGAAGCGACATGACGTTCTAAGACATTCCCTCATAAATATGTAGTTTAAAATCCAACGTACAAACTTCCCAGCAGGTGCATCAAACGGCCAATACAATAACCATTTCAAACATAAATACATCTGAATAAAATGATATAGAACTGAGCGTGGTTAGTCTCGCATCACAAGTATCAGGGGCTCGCAACCTGCGCTTTATTTTACGGCAATTTATTTCCAGTGCGCTGCAGCTCGCAGGAATTGCATTAGGCAAATACGTTCAACTATAGCTGCATATTCTCGGATACTTTTAAATCCTACTCGATAAAGGTTTGCGATCAATGTTTTGAAGCAGATTGGTTGCGCATCTTTGGAAAATTTTCAGTATTTTGTGGAGCTATGTGTTTTTTATTTTACTTCCGACTTTTCGGAGTATCTATTGTAAAACTACATATAAAGCCCAATACTACTGATATGGTCGAAATCGATATGCCTTTTTAGATTTTGCCTTTGAAATGCGCCATTAATACTTT
The DNA here is from genome assembly GCA_025490895.1 of Thaumatotibia leucotreta. NCBI lineage: Eukaryota > Metazoa > Arthropoda > Insecta > Lepidoptera > Tortricidae > Thaumatotibia > Thaumatotibia leucotreta. Next base: position 36,792 of record JALPQI010005817.1, on the reverse strand, counting down.
TATAACCTCAATTCATGAAAATGTACCTACCTACTAAGATTTCCTTGCTATTGCATTTCCTTTTGAATCATAGTTAAGAGCTTTGGACTATAGTTGGGTAGTTCTATGGTATCGTAAAACCTTTAATAAGCACAGAGTGAAACAATCAGTTTGAAGCATAATTAGGATGCAATTTTAGGAAATATTTTTGGAAGAAATAATTCCTTAAAATCATCTTACTTTTTGAAGCAGCAGCAGCAACTTTTTGACGCTTGTCAGTTCATACTACATTTTATCGCGGCTCCAGTGATCAAACGTATGAGTTGACAGGCAACTTTAAAACATGTGCTAGCCGATCGGACGGTTTCATATGGATGCCGGTATCTAAGTATGATTTGAAAGACACAAACTGTTATGTGCTTATGTGAATGAATTAAAAATAAATAAATGTTTAGTTACGAATACAGTTACCGTAAACTGGAGTGAGAGTAGCTCTAGGGATTAGCCTTTTTCCGCAACTCGACATCAAACGTGTTTATTTTGGATGGTGTCAACGCTGGCCTAGTACTTGTTGGGGACTTCACATACGCCCTTGTAATTCTTCGCAAGTATATGCAGGTTACCTCACGATGTTTTCCTTCACCGTAAAGCACTTGTGAATATAAATTAATGATATTTTGTACATAAGTATCTATTTTGAAAAACTCATTGGTAGGAGCCGGGGATTGAGCCCAAGCGCTTGGACATGGCCAATATGGCCATTAGGTTATAATCGCCACGCTAGGCAAATAGAAGTATGAAGAGAAAATGAGAAGAGTTGGGTTGGTGACAAATGTTTTCTTACTGCCGTCACCACGCGGCCGTGCAAGTCGAATTTACGGTGCCCTATAAGTATCTGAATCTCATTCAAGATTATAGGTATTTGAATATGATATAATATATTAATTACAATAATATCAAAGCCGTGGTGGCAAAGGTATCAAAAGCTTATAGAAACACGAGTAATATTATCAGTTTATATCCAGGACTAAACGGTTTATGGAACCGTGCCTGTTTCGAGCTAGTTGGGATCTGCAAGGTGTACAAAATATTTTTTTAAAGAATTAGTTCATATTTTTGATACTGTGTTGGAAAATCAGAAGCCTGGTAATATTTGAGCAAACATTATTAGTAAAACATAAAATATTACATCAGTCTCAGAGCTGTTTACGAGAGTATTTATTTAAGCTTTTTAATAAAGAAAATGATATCAAACCGTGTTCGTTATTTTAAATAAGTAACACATAATTACTGCCCTCCTAATCATAAACGCAGTAACTATTCAACTGCGAATTATGTTTTTGGATTATTTAACATTTTAAAACTAGTTACTGCGTTTATGATTAAGAGGGCATTATCTATATATGTGTTGGAAAATGTTGGAAAACTTTTTTTCATATTCGTATATTTTCGAGTAACCGTATATAGTACCTACAGATAGAGCAAATTCAAGAAGAAATACTAAAGTTTAGTATATAAATTATACATATTTTATTAAAAATAAAAATGAAAAATAAACAATATTTCACGAGTTACCTAATTTTTAACGGAAAAAATATAATGAATAATCGAATTATAATATGTATATATCAACCTCCTCTCAGCCATTGTCACGGCCAAGTACAGAAAATTAAAGGTAGGTACAGTCGAGTGCATTAATATATAGACACATTTGTAAGGGATCAGTATGGAGAAGTGTATATATATTAATGCCCTTGACTGTACCTAAACTTCATTTTCCATAGTTTTATATATGAACAAAATATCAAAGAATCAATATATTGGGCTTCTTAGTAATCCTTGACTTTCGAACGCTGTCGTGACATTCCTGTCAAACAATTTAAGACATACACAAATAGCAGTTTACGGCACAAAATATGTACTTTTAGGATCTAGAGTTGTTTAAAAGACAACAACTTAAGGATGAATGAGCTTTTATGTAAGATATTATCGTCAGCCTCCGTAGCCTAGTTAGTGGTGACCCTGTCTACGAAGCTGGCGGTTCCGGGTTCGAATCCCGGCGAGGACATTATTTGTGTATCTATTTATCACAATATATTTGTTCCTTGGTCATGGCTGTCTATGTATCTATCTATTATATATAAATATCATCGCCTGGTACCCACAACACAAGCCTTAATTGAGCTTACCGTGGGACTAGGTCGATTTGTGTAAGATGTCCCAAGATATTTACTTATTTATAAAACATAACTTTTTTGATTAATTTTCGTAACACAAAGGAAACGATCGTGATTATTGTTTTCATGAAGCCAATAATTAAGTACAATATTTTTGAAACAGACCCCCGAGTTTTGTGATACGAATGCGGTTGTGTTGTCACAAACCAGGCAATGCGGAAACGTCACATAACAACGCGATCCTCAAACCTTCACCCTAACAATACGGCGCAGAATTCTCATAATAAACTTTAGACTATTATAGACTCGAGATAAAAGAGTAGAAAAGTTGTGTCACGTATTTTATCGAATCTACAGTCGCTCCGGAAGTACGTGGGAAAATAAAGCACATCTGGTAGTTTTATTTCATTTTTAACGACTTTTGAAATAAATTTCGGCTGGTATTTTAAAGGTAAATACCGGCTGTTGTTGTAGACATAGCTGGCTGGAAAGTATGATGGTAAAACAGGTCAACAGAATGGAATAGAAATATTAGAAATATAGCACATTGGAACATATGCTAGGAAGATTGCTGCATCATATCTTTCGCTCAAGCCTACTAATATTAGTAACGCGAGTTTGTAGGTATGAAGGATGCTATTATTCTTTCACTACATAAACCACTGAATGAGTTTTAATAAACTTTACAATGGTAGGTATAGCATACACATCGAAATAACACAGACTACAATTTAGTCGCGGGCACCAGCCAATTAATATAATAATATTATTGTCGTTTTAGAGGTGAACCACCAATTCTTTCTTTTACATATTTATATGTATATGCTTATTTCGAAGATCTCGAAGATATTCGAAATAAGAGATTCTGCTATGTAAATATTACCTGGAGACAGTTATCGATTATATCTCTGAAAACGCGCAATTTAGAGTTATCGAAGTAGGGTCGTTCAGGTAGACCTAGAACTTTATTGTGTGCCGAATAGCTAATTTATCTATACACAATTACACACATGTACCTACTTGATTAAAAGGTTCTTTTGTGCTTCTTTTTAGTGACATAACTTGCTTAAGAACTATAATTTAGGATGCAAACCACAACAAGCAGCATAACAATAGCACATAATAACAAGCTTCTTAAATAAAATTATCAATAAACGACTCAGTGAAAGCACAACACGATTTATAAATCACACGCCTTTATTTTTAAATTTGACGCATTTTACTATTTTCAAACCTATCAGACAATGACAAAACACCTACGAATTATCGCTAAAGAGCGAAACCTTCGGGAAAGTACAATAGTTTTGACCCAATAAAGGCCAAGAGAAACGTTCTGAAGCGTGAACGCGACTTAGACTCTTCTCGATTTCACTCCAAACAGTCATAACAGTCTTTGTGATAGTAAGCCGAGCCATACATTAACCCATGTTATCCTGACAACACCCTTTTCACGAACCAACTGGCGTGATCTCACAAAGCCAATGCAAATAAAATTTACAAATGCCTTTACGACTTTTTTGTAAGCCCCGGTAAGCGCATTCAGGCAGAAAACGTATCCAGAGGCTTTTCACGATTCGGTTTGTTTGAAACGCGTTTTGAGAAGCCGCCGCTTGACAGAACTTTTGTTTGATGTCTTGTATGTAACTCGTACGAGCAGTCAAGCATGCCCAATATACAAGAAGCGAAATACGTATGATTTCAGTTTTTATGGCATTACAATTCGCGCGTGCGTGAGGCTAGGTACCCTCTTTTTAACTCAAAACAACGTAAAAGAGTTCATATGTTCGTAAAGCTGTGTTCCGTCGTAAAAAGTTAATATTCCACGTAATTTGTGGTTGTTATTCTCGAGTTTAAACAAAAACGACTTCGCCAATATATTACAAGGTAGTGAAGTAATATATTAAACGGTTAAATGCATGTATTTTAGTCACTGAGTGCAACATGGCATGTCATATCCTGTTAATGGCATTTATTATTAGTGATCGGAACTTTGGGTATAAAACTTGTCAAGTGAATATGAAAGAGCACATACATCCGTAAAACATATTATGTATAGTTATTATATCTTCACGCCCTAACATTGTAAGTTCAAGATTCCCGGTCAGGTAATAAAATTGGATACAGATTTTTCAATAATATTCGTATTTTTCTTGGCTAAATTGTTCCGAGATATCAATTTTAGAACTTTTGTTAGAGTTTTGCACCTACCTTATAGTCCCGATCACTGTCTATTTAATTATGCATATTTAGTACAAATATTGTCGAGTTAAGGAATTATTATTTTTCTGACATTACAATATGAGCTTTACAATTCGTATTGAGCTTAATCTGTTACTACAGTAAAAAAATGATCTAACACTTTTCAACTTCGTTACCACTAAAATACCTAAATCAGGTAAAAAGTGGCAAACCACGTTTTCTTGACCGTAGCTACTTCCTGCAAGCATTTTATACTGTTTTCTACATTTTAACATCTTATTCAAAAAAACTGAGTATTGATTGATCTAAATGGGCTAAGCCCGCATATCAGCTGTGGTCTGCGGTGGCAGAACGCAGGTGTTTAATGCTTAATGCCCATGATATTACCGCACTAGACTGAATTCCACTAAATATCATTTCCATTAGCAAACATTATTGGTAATTGCTGCAGGTGGAATTGGGATATACAAAACGTACAGTTGTCGCATATCGGTCTAGCAAACTGCATAATTATCGTAGAGACCAATCATTAGTGTACCTGCATGTTCAATGATATAATGTTCATACCAAAAGTTGGAATTTGGATTTAAAAGCAAATCTCTTCTCTTAACAATCCGCTCATTATAGAGTGTGAATTTAATAAGAGTTAGTATAAGATAGATCAAGTGCATTCTGATAACTTTTAGGTAATCACAGTTAGATCATTTAATAATATTTAAGATAGTAAAATTGCAATAAAAAATAACCATACAAAATAATTAGGCCCGCAATTAGGTCATAAGTCATAATAAGACACTCGAGTTAAATACTCGACAACCAGTCATTACAAAAGCCTCTTGCTCCCGTCTCATTTTAATCAATACATTCAAAAATAGACGGCTTGCAGCAAAAAGGCAGTGTGTTGCTGTCAAATACAAGATGTGATAAAATCGTAGATGACAAAATGTCATAATAACAATGCTTATATCATTCGTCAGTAGAAAACAAACAAAAGGTAAACAAACATAAAAAGTTGCATTATTTTTTCACTTTTTAAACACAATCTTATTTCGGTAACATGTATTGTTTCACAATAATGTCAAATTCAATGGATATAAAAATATAAATCAGGGGGTTACCATGACGTACTAATGCGATTCAGTTTAGGTTCAGGGAAAGGAACAGTGATATACGACTCGTATAGCGTTATCCTTTTCTCTACACCTAAACTAAACCGCATTAGTACTTCATGGTAACCCCCAGGCCTGACTTAGTTTCTCACCCGTAATATATTTTTCTCAAACTTGCTATGGAATGTTGATGTTACTTACTTTAAATTTAACCCGGAAATACTATGTATCCGGTGTCATGTGCTAAGATGATATGTAAAGAGATTTCATGTATTTATTTCACACCTAGGACTGCAAACAAACTCTCTTTTGTTTTGAAACGTCAAATTGTGACACTAGGTTTTGACATTCAGCCACAGAAAAAAAAAATAACCTTAGAACCAATGTCTATACCACCAGTTAAAAGGATACCTCAAACTGATTAAAAAAAAGTTTGGCGAGAATGTTTTTTTTAATGTTTTACGATAGTGTACTATGGTTTATTTACAAATGAAATAGTATGATTCGGCGAAATCAGTTCGTTTTATTTCATGGCAACTATACAAATCTCGGCGAGAAACAGGGTTACAGGCCGCGTATCCCTATCTGGCCTCAGTTCCTTCGGCCAGACCTACTTGGCCTGTAACCCTTCGTTTCCCGTCCTCTATAGTAATGTACTATATACATTGTATTTAGGACTTCCACAGACAGCCAGTGTCAAGTTCAAAGACAATAACAATACAAGCTGTAGGTATTCAAGAGTAAAAAAAACTACACTACAAATTTTTACTTATACGTTTATCGTTATCAATTTTTACTAAAAATACGAATGAAAACAATTCGTTCTTATTCAAATCTGGTAGGTACCTACGAAAATTTTATGAAATACCTGCAACGAGCCATATTTTTGGTGCACTTCATAATATAATCCCTATTCTAATCTATATAACACGGCATAAGGGTGCATTTTCATACATATTTTATTGTTTCGACATTGGGATTGCATTATTTATGCGCTATAGCATTTTTGTGCCAGAGTCTGTTATTTTTGTTGTTGTTTCGAGTATTTTTTGATGACTAGTAGCTTGACATACTTGTCCAATAGGCTCACACCTCATCCTTTTCATGCGCTATCTGCCTGTCCACACGAACGCGCAGCTTTGTTCCACTGCTTACTACAAAAATGGACTATTAACCTTTGTAACTTGTGCACACTTAGTACTTTTTGCTTTGGCGGCTGCGTGACATAAGTCGAGCAAGATTGACGGATGATCATCCGAGCGCTGCAACCATTTTGTTTGTTTTAGGAAAGAATAACAGTATATGGTGTCTGTATTAACCCGAACACTATTGTTATAAAGAACAATAGTATTAGAGGATCACCGTCTTCATGAATTGTGGAATTGAACTAGGATTAGATTCTCAATCGCATGCTTAATCATGTGGGTTCCCATTGAGGGTCCATGCTGCATTGGGCATGCCACATTTTATTATTGATTTATTAGAATGGAGTCGCAATCATGAAATTAGTTTTGCAAACCTTTTACTAAATGTCGGCTTTTACAGCAGTTGTAAATTTGAAGTGAATTATTAAATATGGATACTAGTCACAACTGAGGATCTACCTTTAACCGAATGTAAATTTGGAGTGACTACATTTACAAATTAGAGATTGAATTTACAATTGTCTAAGAACTTTTACTAAAGACATTCAAAAGCTCGAACCAACGTGAACCCTGAATGGGAACGAACATAGTTTATTCCGTATTAAATCCTATGAGGAATGCAGCTGCTGCACCCTCAACTGTAAGGAATGGTAAGCCTACTAAGGGCCTTAAAAAATACAATGCGGGTGTGCCGATTCGTGATATATTTAAGAAAGTTGTAAGCTAGACTAGAATGGGATGAATGCGAGACGATACGCCCAATACTTCAATTTGTATAGAAAATGTCACATGATTCGATTGCTGATCACACTCAACTCTTTCATGTTAGAAATTCCTGATTAGAATGCAGTTAAGCCTAACACGAAGAAAAACATTGCGTGTACTATAAAACTAATATTGTGACTTTTACGTTCACAACGTCCACCATAAACAACAGAAATAAAGTTTATACTCATTTTAACTACATTGTGGCACTTTGGATCTTCATTCAAAAATCGAAGATTGACGTAACCATAGAATACTATTGGAATTATCACTTAAATTTTCCATCCACTTTACCATAAGTACACTATCGTTACCTGCTATGCCAGTGAAAGCAATACTGCATAAACAAATGTTTCACAATATTTTTGCCTTATTTTCTAGTCATCTGATGAAGAAATAGATAGCAAAGATCTCGAAGCAAAGAAGCGATAGAAAAACTTTAGAAATTTTACCTTTTGTAATCTATTAACAGACCAATTCGCTAAACCTACCGTATCACTGTCAGAAAATACTCTCCCTAAATATAAGATATAAACCTTCAAGCTGTTTTAATGAACATCCGCCTTTAAAAACTTTCTTGCTTAAAATGTTTCTCTGCGCATGCAACGAAAGCCGCAAAAAACATACGAGGATCATAACCACGCGCTTCCGTCACGTCCGCCGCAAAATAAAACGTCATAAAAAACTCTCTAACACTTGCGGATTACTAAAAATCTGAGTACAATGTTGTGTAAGGTCCCGTTGAAATTCCGGGGAGGTCTCGTAACGGGCGCAATAAAATATTTCATTACCGTGAACATCGTCGGAATGCCTTTTTGGGGTCTCGATCGCTGCAGCGTTGGTAATGTGCGAATTGGTGCAAGTTTGTTGCGAATACTTTCCTCCTGTGGGTTACCTAGTGGGTAATATGTTTCGTGTTTTGCAGCATTGGAAACTGCGGACTGGGCGGTTATCCGGCTTTGATTAAGGATATACAGGGTGTTACACGAGCCACTGAAAACCGGGGTTATTTAGTAGGCTATACTAAACAACTTTTAATATAGGGTCAATCGCAAAATCAAAAAATAATTGTCTATTTCATTCATTTTGATCGATCATTCACGAAATTTTGTATGAAACATTTTTTTTTGAGATTTCTGGGTTAGCTCTATAGTAAAAGTTGTTCAGTATAACCTACCAAATCATCCCGTTCAAGGTTTTCAGTGGCTCGTGTAACACGTTGTATATGTGATACGTTTCCACTCGAAATCATTGACCCAGTCATCTGCAGATAAATGCAATCTTCTCTGTAACTGTGCAATATAAATTTGGGTACAGTCCACTTCAGATAAATTTAGCTAAAACTGAACTACGCATGTGCTACGGTTACGCAATCATCATCATCATCATCATCAGCCTATGATAGTCCACTGCTGGACGTAGGCCTCTCCTATTAACTATGCGTATAGACGCATTAGGAGGTAAATGCCCATAATCGCCACGCTGGGCAAGCGGATTGGCGATCGCAGTAATGTGTCCACTATGATGACGCTGCTGCCCATCATCAATATTTTGTCAAATAATGGTCAGTGACACTTCAATCCCTTAGTCGACTCTTACGACACCCGCAGGAGGAGCAATGTTAATGTATATTATTATGAAATATGAAAAGGTAATCTTCAAAGGCCAAATATACACTTTAGCACCATCATTTTAAAAACAACTCTAAAATAGGCCTTTTAATAACCCTTTAACATTACTCACAAAATAGTACAATCGCAAAACAACCGACAATCAAATCGTCGGTTGACAACCAAAACTCACTAAGCAACAAATATTGAAATAGAGATATTATCTAAGTTCTGATCCAATACTGACATAAGAGGTTGCGAAGAGTAGTGACAGTTTTTATAGTGAGATTTGCTTGTCAACCGACGAAATAAGCCACGCGATGTTCTTCTTTGATAATGTTCTGCCCGCTTGATCTATCACAAAGAACAGCGCAGGAAATAGCAATATGTTTCTTTCTTACTACAACACAGCAACAGTCATAACTCAGGAACAAATAATGATCATGCACATAACACAAATAATTAAAATCACTAACCTTCTTCGAGACTACTTTCCTTCTACTCTGTTCTACTTTCTTTGCCTCTGTCACTCCAAAGCCAGTATCATTAGAGTGACAGAGACAAATCCTCGAAATATGCGGCTTTAGCGATAGGGCCCTTCACACCTACAGTCATCTCATCGCTACTGCACGACAGTACACTTGACGAATTGAAGCAGTACACCGATTTTCGCATCATGCATTCCTCCCCGATACCCCCCCCCCCCTTACTCCCCTCCCAAAACCCAAGTAAACAACTGTATATTACTGAGACTTTATCTCAGTTTCCACCCGAGCTCACTTGCGATACACTGAAAATAGTGGCACAATAAAACGGTCCAACTCTATCGGCCGAGGGCTCTTATCGGAAAACTGTTACCGTGATTCATTGCGGTATTTACTTACCGCCTTCGATTGCACCTGCGCAAGATAATTAACTTATGTGTAAAGCTAAGGAAATTTTATGGTAAAAAAGTAATTTTCATGCAATGCAACGAAAAATTGTCTTAACGTTCCTTAAAGAATCGCTTTTAGGGCGCAGTAACTCACTGGGATGGAAATGGAATTTCATAACACTTTTCAGGTCTAGGCCTGCAAAGTAACTTTTTTTTTTATTACGACAACATTGTTATTATTTTTTTTTTGTGTTTCTTTGTATGTTTGAGAAAAGCACTATACATGCCTCGGGGTGAAAATGGATTCCCAGCCTCGTTACCTATCCCTCCTACCTTATGTACCAACTTGGCCGGAAATCTTCGAATCTCCGAATCATTTTCCCGGCCTCTGATGTAATGTACTATTTCGTCGAGTGCTGTATCGCTCCATCGCATATATGGCGGCCATCGCAAGCAAGGCTCAAAAACATGATTTGATTTACGTTATTATCACGACTCCAAGTTGCATATTGTTATCGTGAGATACATCCAAAAACCACAAATGAATGAGGCTTTGCCCTGCTTGTCTCCTTAAATTTCGAAACCGTTACCATGTCGGAACTTGACACATAACCATGCAAAACAAGAGGACATCTTCAAAACGTTATTTTTAGTTTAATCGGTTTTGCACATTACGTATAACATAGGTTTAATCGTGATCAGGATTAAATAGCAATGCACTGTAGAAAAGTTTACGAAATTGAGAATATTCTTATAGAAAGTTTTTGGTACTTCATCATCATCATATCAGCCGAAAGACGTCCACTGCTGAACATAGGCCTCCCCCAAAGATTGCCACAATGATCGGTCCTGTGCCACCCATATACAGTGGACTCCTGGTGGGTTAATATCTGAGCGTTTCATCCGCCTAATTTTGGTGGCATCATTTTGCCGATGTTTCTATTCGTTACAACATGCTACTTTGTCATTTGAAAGAGGCACGGTACCTTATACAAATGATGAAGTATAACATTGAGACATTTAGGACCTTCGGCAAAAATGATGCCACCAACATTATGCGGTTGAAACGCTCAGATATTCTCCCTGGTACTTGTTCTTCGCATATTTATTGCTACAACTTAGAGCCCATTTCTATGGCACTGATGAGTTGAATCCAGTGTGTAACTCAAACGTCAAAGGTTGCGATCGGCAACTGTTGGGACCATGGCATAATAACCCTTAAGCTGAAAGAGAATGGTGCCGTGTGGTGACGGCAGTAAGAATACATTTGTCACCACCCCAACTCCTCCTGCGGGTGTCGTAAGAGTGGACTAAGGGATTAAAGTGTCTCTGACCATTCTACAAGATTGATGCAGCGTCATCATAGTGGACACACTACTGCGATCGCCAATCCGATTATGGGCATTTACCTCCTAATGCGTCTATACGCATGGTTGATGGGGGTGGCCTGCGTCCAGCAGTGGACTAACATAGGCTGATGATGTGATGTGATGTGAAAGAGAATGTAATTTTAGGCAATGTCGAGAATGTTCTACAACTTGTACATTGTGGGATTAACACACGCTGATTTTTTAAACGATGTTTATATCGTTATAACAATAAAGACGTATTCAGATGTTTTGAACGCTCCAGACGCTACGATATATCTGATGGCGACTTTAACATGTTTGGCGCAATATGTCTTTTCATGTAGTCTCACAAAACTTTATTGGAATTCACAAAATTATATTGTCCAAAATAGTTTGTTGCCAAAATAAATGGGACAAAAGGTAATTTATTTTAAGCTAAACGGGTTTCTTTTAAACAGACAAAGTAATGTTGCAAATATATTATAACTATGATATATAAAATAAAATATGATATATAAACACACTACCACCAATATGTTATCAAATATGCAAATCCCTAATTTTGGGGGCTGACGTAAAGTTTAAATTATGTTCTGTAAAATTTCTGCCAAAAAAACTTTTATAATATTTAAGTATATTTTAACAACGGCAAACTTTTAACGAAACTAAGCTTCCAATATATTTTTCCTAAAAGTTTTTTCAAATTAGTACTTACAAATAAATAAGAGACCCACCAAAAAAAAGGAATTCCACAGTATACAGCAAGTACCTATAGGTGCGTTTAAACCAAAAGAGCATTCGCTGTTCTAGCGCCCGTTCTACGAAATCAACCAATCACGTTTTGTGTACCGATCGAATTTCGTAGAGTGGGAGGTTAGAACAGCGAATGCTCTTTTAGTTTGAACGCACCTTATTATGTTACCTGTAGAATTTAATCTTTATAGTCATCCTAACTCAATTTATTTTCGTACATGGTTCTAAAGTTAACTTGTTGTAAGTCCCATATTTAGTAATTCTAAAGTTACGTACTGATTTTAAACCTTATGTCAATGGAATAAGATGGCAAAATCTACTACAGTCACGAATGTACATTTGTTATTTACTTACTACCTTCTTCTTTTAGAGTGTGGCTAACCTAACTTTAATCCCGATTCAAGCTATTAGAGTAGGGGAATCATGTAGTTTAATCAAATTGTACATCGGCTGGATATAGAATTGGAACCGAATGGTGAACTAATGGAGGTAATTCTTGTAATACGTGTGCCCTCCGGATTAGCAAACTGGTGGCAATAAGCTACATTGCACGCAGAGCAGATGGCTGATGTGGTCTAAAAGTGCTTGAGTGAGTAACAGACGACCTCATGAAGATCGCCGGGAGACGCTGGGTGCAGGTTCCTTCCAACTGGTGTATGTGGAGGTCCAAAGGGAAGGCCACAATACAGCAGTGGAGATGATGGCTAAAATCATGAAAGAATTCTCTATAAAAATCCAGGCTCGAATATTTCCAATCACACTAATTATCATTATTATCAGTAGCATGTGAGCACCCACATAGCCCGAAGAATCGCCAGGTTGAAGTGGCAGTGGGCTGGCCATATTGCCCGGAGGACCGATGACTGGTGGGGTCGGCGTGTTCTCGAGTGGCGACCACGCACTGGACGGCGCAGCGTGGGAAGGGCCTCCACAAGATGGAGCGACGACCTGGTAAAGGTTGCGGGTGTCCAATGGATGCGGACAACTCACGACTGATCTTTGTGGAACTCTCTGGGGGAGGCCTATGTCCAGCAGTGGACGTCAATTGGCTGATGTTGATGATATTTCCAATCACACTAATTATCATTAGTATCAGTAGCATGTGAGCACCCACTTCTGAACATATGCTTCCCTTCGCGTCCGGTATTCGTCTCGGTCTTACACAGTAGCCCTAGCATGAGCTGCCGCTACGTTATTAACGCGCGTTTCAATTTATCCCGCTCGTGGGTACTTGCGTTTTGGCGCTAGTGAGCCGCATAGAAAGTAAACGTGAATTTATAACGCCCCGGCAGCTCCTGATGCGCCTACAGGTGCGACCCATAGATTTTATAATTATATATCGTCGGCCTAACTGGACACCCCGACTCTTCTTTTCTCTCTCCAATTAACTATGCGTATGGACGTATTAGGAGGTAATGCTTATAATCGCCGTTGGCCGAGTGGTGATGGCAGTAAGAATACATTTGTCACCACCCCAACTCCTCCTGCGGGTGTCATAAGAGTCAACTAAGGGATTGAAGTGTCACTGACCATTATTTGATAAAAGATTGATGATGGGCAGCAGCGTCATCAGAGTGGACACATTACTGCGATTATGGGCATTTACCTCTTAATGCCCATAATCGCCACGCTGGGCAGAGAGGCTTACGTCCAGTAGTGGACTATCATGGGCTGATGATAAACTAGCTGATAGACCCCCGACGCTTCTTTCCCCTCTCCAATTACCTAGGCATATGGACGCATTAGGAGGTAATACTCATAATCACCACGCTGAGCAAGCGTGTCGCAGTTAACATGTCCATTATGCTGATGCTGCTGCCCAACATCAATCTTCAATAAATGTGTGGTCAGCAACACTTCAATCCCTTAGTCGACTCTTACGGCAACCTTGGGACTAGTTGGGGTGTCCAAATGTATTCCTACTGCCGTCACCACACATTGCAAAACTCTAGGGCACTGAGCATTAGCGTTTGATTTCTTGGCTACGCACTCACGTGTAATACTCCCCTGATTTATCCAAGATTGGATTTAAAAGCTTAAATCCTGGCCTACCTGGCGTACTTCGTAAATTTCGAGGATTTATCTCTGTCACTCCTACGAAAGCGCCATTAGAGTGACGGAGACAAATCCCCGAAATTTGCGGATTTCGGAGTTCGCGGTAGCGCCGCTGCTCCTAGCTTCCTTAGAGCAAAATCCTTTGAACGTCCGTTATTCAGGATGTGCTCGTGCGATTTATTTGTTTCATTGATTACTCAAAGGCTCAAGGTTGCATACCATTCAACTGCAAGCCTTATCTACAAGCAGACTGAAATACATTCCTAGATTTGGGAACGTATTTCCCAATGCGATTACTCACTGCATTCAAATCGTTGAATCATTGGCACCTTTAGGGTGGCCAGTGAACCAAGCAAGGGGTTGAATCCGGAATAAATAGTGTAGATAGCACTAACCTGTGTTGTATGTATGGCATGTTAATGTGGGGTACCGATATGGTTATAACTAATGCCTTTTCCCTAAGCATTTTAAAGGAATGGACATCTATCAGATATATTTTTTCTGGGTTGTTGAAACGCCTTTCTTTTATTTATCGTGTACCAGAATTTTAATTACGAGCTAGGTACTTTATTGTAAGTCTCTACTTGGAATTACGAAGTTTGCTGAGTTATACTGAGATAAGACTATACTTCCTATACCTACGAGTACATCTTTAATAAATAATGTAGATAGCACGAACCTGTGTTGTATGTATGGCATGTTAATGTGGGGTACCGATATGGTTATAACTAATGTCTTTTCCCTGGGCATTTTAAAGAAATGGACATCTATCAGATATATTTTATTCTGGGTTGTAGAAACGCTTTTCTTTTATTTATCGTGTACCAGTATTTAATTAAGAACTAGGTACTTTATTGAAAGTCCCTATTTGCAATCACGAAGTTTGCTGAGTTATACTGAGATAAGACTATACTTACATTCTACACCTAAATACCTTTTTGGCGTAGTTAGCCCAACACCGTTAGGCGTCCTTTGCGTTTAAAGTGTTAATTAGACTTGTAAAGCAGGCAGTAAGCGACTAAAAACTAACTAAAGTGAAATTAAAGTCATAAATCCGCCTCGCTTTCAACTACACGATTTAACTAACTTGAGATAACATGTAAGTTTATAACTAATGTGTAGGAACATGAGATGCATGAGCGCAGAGTATATTTTTACAGATAATTTGCTTCTAGGGTTAACATTTATATCAGGACTATTTCTGAAATTTCGGCATGTTTGACCCTCTTTCAGGATTTGCTGGTGACAGCCCTTATGAGAAGCAACGAACTAGGACATTTTTACGAAAATAATAAACCACTTACATTTTATGAAAACCGTACTTGCATTGAAAGATTCCATCCTGTATTATCATCGCTTAGGATCCAAAAACGAGCTAAAATAATTGAGCTATCGTTGAGTATCCGTGGAATCAGTTGACCTTTTTCGAACTTCGCATTCTTTGTCTCTATCGCACCAACGAAGGCGTCATTAGAGTGATACAACCAAATCCCCGATATTTACGAACTTCGGAGTTCGCGGTCGGGCCGCAGTTAAATATCTTGGAACATAATATTTTCTTCGGTTACCGCGAGGATTACTCATGAAATAAAACTATGAAAACGGATAAACGGTCATCCACAGACCACGAACCCTGTAAAGTGTTCGAAACGTCGGAATGAAGTTAAAATTAGTTAATATACGCGAGTTTATCCGTTTTCATAGTTTTATATCTTGGTCAAAGTCAAAGTCAAAGTCAAAGTCAAAATATTCTTTATTCAATTAGGCCCAGCAACGAGCGCTTTTGAATCGTTAAACTAAATAGCGAATGAGAGAAAAAAAAAACTACCTCCGGTTCTAACCCTACACCACTGCCTGAGAAGAATCCGGCAAGAAACTCAGCGGGACTTTCCTTTTTTCAAATAATAGTTTTATAACATCTTACGGCTAACATGCATTAATTAAAAGCGAAACATAAATTTGATTTAATATATATACAGATGTAGTACATTAAATAGAGATGAAGTCTCTAATAGTCAGAACAATTATATAAATTTAATGAATTTTGAGAAATGTATAGATGTAAAGATATATGTAAAAGGGCATACAATTGTTTTTAGTTAAACGTTAAAATTAGCATTATTATACTGCTAGAGATGTAAAGGTCTCTAGTTGTCAGAGTAAAAAGAAAACAAACGGATACATTTCACTAAATGTTTCAGAGATGTATAAGGTCTCCATGCGTCATAATATTAAATAATCATAAATAAACAAACATGTAGCGAATTCAATTTCTCATATCAAGAACAGCAGGAAAATTGTTTGAATTTAAGCCATGAGTGAGCTTGATTAGACCGGACTCCGCAAACAGCACCCGTTCACGAGTATGACGCGTATCTCAGCCATCGCCTCCCTCAACCTTCTTTCGGGAAAGTGGCGACCCGATCAACGACGCCACCGTAAGCAGAGACCTTAAAGTGAGCATGACTGTGCAAGCTATCAGGCAGACAATATAATTTAAATACTATGAATGCTGACCATATTTAGTTTTATGAGAATTTATATTCGTACTTGCCCGTTACATGTATGACAACTATCACAAGAAAATAAAAAATAGAAATAGAAATAACTAGGACAGAAAATCTGAATACAAAATTAAAATTACTTAGGTGTAAAGGACTCTAAGTGTCGACATAATATACATGAAAATAGGAAAAATTAAAATAAAAAGATAATCTCGGAGATGTATTGGAACATCTTACACAAATCGACCTAGTCCCACGGTAATTAAGGCTTGTGATGTGGGTACCAGGCGATGATATATATAATACATAGACAGCCATGACCAAGGAACACATATTTGTGATGAAAAAATAACAAATAATGCCCTCGCCTGTATTCGATCCCGGAACCTCCGGCTTCGTAGGCAGGGTCACTCCCAACTAGGCTACGGAGGCTGACAAGGCAGTTAGACTTGTGAATGATTGACCGTTAGATTTATTTATTCAGTGGTATTTCTATTCTACGCTACGCAAAGTCACGAGGTCCAAACTAACTTACACGGTAGCTAGTCGGTCCTAAGATAACAATGTACAGTCAGATTGCGAATGACATTGAGGATGTACGTTTGTTGGGATCCCCTTTGTAGTCTCGTGGCGCGGTGGCGATGTATGAATAGGGTCTGACAGCTAGTGATGGGCGAGAGTAGCGGTTTCGGGAATATTCCCGGGAGCATCGATTGGGATGGATCTGAATTAACCTTTGCAGCATCTACCTTAAGTTTAAAAATCAGCTGAGTGCCTTTGAGTTGAGACATTGGAACTATTTTAGTAAAACTAAGCTATAATAAATATCAATAAAATACAACTAAGACCTAAAAAGTAATAATGAAATTAAAAGTAAAAATAAAACTAATTAAATTATTAAGTGTATACATATTTACAAATAAAAAACTGGGGCGAGATCAGCGCCAGATGGTAGGGTGCCCAGAAGGCTTGTGGCGTTGCCACGCTGAATTGCGATTCCGATTCGCTGCGCCAGGAACGAACCAGCCCTCTGGTCACCTGTAGCATCCGTGAGACGCTTCGCCAACTCCTTAAACACCCTATGTGCTCCGGGTCCCCAAGGCCCAAAGGTTTCCACCCCAAACGGCTCAAACATGCAGCCAGAGTCAATCGCTGCATATTTGCGCCGTTTGAGGATTTCGGCGTATTTTTTGTATTGTGCGTTTAATAAAAACATCTTCAAGCTATAATATTATGTAATATTTATACTGAAGAATAAGGTCTTTGAGTCCAAGACGGCTCCAAGGGGGGCAGATAGGGGATAATTGGCTTCATCTTTTTCTTTAATAGGTATTATTACATCTATCATTCCAGTTAATTGTTAACATTATTTGTTAGGTACTAACTCGAATAAAAATCTACAAAATCATGTTCCATCAAAGTTTAACACCATTGGCTAATGGAAGCTGTAGGCTTACCTAGCCGTTTATTCATATCAATTTTAGTTAAATTTATTTTATCTTTACGTTACCTTGATAATGGTATTTGTTAGATACGAAATTTATTGGGATAATGGTAATTTATGACTAAGAGGGATAACTTTTAATTGGTAGTCATAGTTACAATAGTTCTGATAAACATAGCAAATCATATAAAGTGTTTATTGGAAGACCTTTTTGTACCTACAGTCAAATACATCGTACGGTCTTATTGCTATGTTTGATTTTCAATTTCAGAATAATGGAAAAAAACTTAAAATTGGCGGAACATTCCCAGAAAAGCCACGTCACTAGAGACTTCGAATTATACGTAGTTGCTAAGTAATAACAATTAGGCGGTGACCCATAATTTGTAAGACAATAAAGGTTTTGTTTTGAAGGTCAGTGCCATAATTTCATAGAAATAAATCTTTGATAATTACTCTTACTACATTATTACATACGGATGCCCTCTCTAGTTGTTTCCGATCTATAGCCCCACTACAAAACAAAGTATCCAAACTTGTTTTCAAAAAGAGGGTAGGCATGATGTTATTTTAAAAACCATAACTCAATCATATAAATATAAAAATGTTTTTAGAGATTATTAACTACCTATTCTCGCATAAGGGAAAAGAACGAAGCCTGTTGTTGCGGATTACATTAAATTATAGTTTTGTACGTATGCAGTAATGTACTATAAAATACCTCCTATTAAAGATGGGCTTATCGGCTGAGTAGGTATGGACCTACGAAGGCGGTAAGCCCATTTCACGGCGAGGCATGTATAGTGCTTTTCTCAAACATATGCAATGAAATAAAAAATACGACAATCAAAAAAATAGAATTTTGCTGTTTAGCCTGTTCATGAAAATGAAAACCGACGCCATGTTTTAAAAAAATATTACTTACCGGCCTAGGCCGTTAAATTCGTATGAAAATCCTTTACTATTATCTCGAGGTCATCCGCCTGCAACGTCAAACTTTAAAGCCTATTATGAGGAACATAATGACAACATTTCATTGCATGTTTGAGAAAATGACGCTGCCGGTTGCTGATCATGTCTATACCTAAGTGTCTGATGAAGCCTCCATTGCGAATTTTAATATGAGAAATTGATTAATTTTGCTGTTATCCTATAGTGTAGGGTATCATTAAATAGGTCAAATGAAAGTTTTTTCATAAATCAATAATATTCGAAGAAAAAAAAAATAGTGACCCCTAGTAACTTTTGTCCAAAAAATACGAAAAAATCATGAATAGTGGGCTTATAGAATACTTTAAAATAAAACTATTCCGAACATAATCGGCCTAGCCGTTTTTAAATAACTACGGAACCCTACACTGAGCATGGCCCGACATGCCCTTGGCAGGTTTTTTTTTATTCGGTGAGTAAGGTACGTGTATTCCTACCTAACGAGTATGTTTAGGTATACGTCTATAGGGTGGTCCAAACCTTAACGTCAATATTTTTTTTTTAGATTCCTCACGTCATGGGCTATCAGAATATACCCCATGTATGTTAGCCGATTTTTTGTAGTTTACAAGTTATGAATTTTTGAATTTTTTTTTCTTTTAGGAATTTTGGAGTGAAGAAATTTATTATTAAAAAAACTATTGGGTTTTTTTAATAGTTTATTTTTGTAAAAGTATTACTACAAATAAAGCATTTACTGACAAAAAAATTAACGTCCTCACTTTGAAACAAGTAGGATAAAAAAATACCAAATTCAAAATTTTACGTTAAAAACGCATCAAAATAGCATTAATGTACATAAATAAAAAAAAATAAAACATATCCCAAGGACTTTTGGTATTCTAAAGCCTGCCCTAGACCTTAAGCCTTCGTAAAAGCAAAAAAAACTAACTAACTTAAAAAAAAGCTTCTAAATTTTTATTTAAAAATGAAGTAAAATTTCGTCTGTTTTGTTGTTCTTATCAA
Organism: Thaumatotibia leucotreta; assembly: GCA_025490895.1. NCBI lineage: Eukaryota > Metazoa > Arthropoda > Insecta > Lepidoptera > Tortricidae > Thaumatotibia > Thaumatotibia leucotreta. The sequence goes on along the minus strand of JALPQI010005817.1, from coordinate 16,873 downwards.
TAAACAAAGACAGAAAATACGACGAAAACTCAATTTGTGCAGTTATTATACGAAATTTTACGATATTCTTAAATAAAAAATTTAGAAGGTTTTTTTTAAGTTTATTTGGCCGACTACTTCGAAAAATCGTCATCATTAAGTATCACTTTTTTTTTCCTTTTACGAAGGCTTGAGGTCTAGGGCAGGCTTTAGAATACCAAAAATCCTTGGGATATGTTTTATTTTTTTTTATTTACGTACATTAATGCTATTTTGACGCGTTTTTAACGTAAAATTTTGAATTTAGTATTTTTTATTTTTTATTTTACCATAGTTTTTTTTATAATAAATCTCTTCACTCCAGAATTTCTCAAAGAAAAAAACTTTCAAAAATTCATAACTCGAAAACTACCAAAATCGGCTAACATACATGGGGTATATTCAGATAGCCCATGACGTGAGTAATCTAAAAAAAATTTTTTGACGTCAAGGTTTGGACCACCCTGTATAAAACCGTGACTATAGGTAGACATAGACAATAGAAACACGCTATTCTATTTGTTCACTACCCCGTGACTGATTTTCTGCATGAAGCTTTTTGATCGACATTTCATATTTCCCTCTTTTCGGTCTGAATCCGTACGGCCTGTCTTCAATGCTTGTACTCAGTCAAGAGTAAAATCGCAAGTAGAAATTCAAGATAACTTTAATATTTATGTAGATTGCGCTTGAATTCATAGCCTTAATAAGGTGATTTGAATTAAGCTTGAGACAGTAATTAAATCCAGTGTTAATATGAATAATTTAGCAATAAACATCACTGAAACAGAAAGAAAATCCCTCACCCCGCCGTAATAGGTAGGTATATAATACTGAACAAGACAACAACCCTTCTGTGACAAGATCCAAAATAACCCAGGAAGTATGGACGGGATTTACTTTTTTTAGTAAAGATGGTGCCTTTTTTACGCGCTAGTACGAGAAGTGGCTCATTTCACGTCAGGCCCAAAACTTCGGATGACCATCTGTGCTAAAACGTCGTACGAGACACGTGCAAAAAGGAAATTCGTAACTCGTGTCGATAAAACATGGCCAATCTCATGTTTTTCGCACTTGTATCGTAATGTACTATTTTGTTACCAGGATTTCATAGGTAACAAAAAAGGAACATTTCATTTAACAAATTGTAAATAAAAGGTTATCCAAACCACATGTATGTACATTACTTTTATAGACATCTTCGTTTTAAGTAACGTAAGTAGTTATTATTTTTTAGTAGTAGTGTAGTCCATCTATTAGCAAAACACACCTGCATTTTCGTTTGATACTATGAGCTCATTTAGTACAGTAATTGCTCGATAGCTTGTTTTTTTTAGCAATAAATATCCTTTTTTTTTTGATTGCCCCATCACTAGATACAACGGATCTGTCGAAGATTTTAAAGAACTGACAAAGGACGCGAGTGTATATCTGCAAAACTGTAAATTTTAATTTGATTTATTGTAAAAACTAGTGTGTAAATGTCATACATTAAATAAATAATCCTACAACTTGTAAATTGGTGCGTAAAAAAATTGCCAGTATTTTAGACAAGACAAATTCGCCCTAATTGTGATTTGTGCGCGACCCCGCCGCAAGCGATCGGCCATAGATAAGACAGGGTTTGCACGTTTCATAAATGACACCTTTTTGTAACTATTCATCGTGAAGACGGGTTAAATTAGGCTATGGAGAAACTATTTATATCATACGACAGAAGAAAACAAATTAAGAAACCTAAAACCTTTCATTATTCTATAATCGTGCACTTTTAGAACAATGTTGGTTTTATTACCAACTTAAAACCATATGGTGTTCACATATTTTTTTAGTGCAAGTTATTGATATTTATTAGTATTAACATAATAAAAATATGTCTGCGAACGTATATCACGATATGTGTCAAAGACGTCAAATGCTATGGATATAGTCAGCCAAATTTGTGTATGTGTAAGCAGAAGCAGCATAGTATTTTTAATTAAGTGTTGCATTATTGAGCACTGACTCCTTAAGGCTACAGTCCTTAAGAAGCTGTTGGAGCTGCCCCGTATTCTGCTCAAAAGCGATGATATATTTTTTCGCAGAACGGCACCAAAACTGTCCACTCGCGCTTCAGCAAACATGCTGGACGCTCTGCAGAAACGTGGTAGACCCTAAAGGCATTGTTGTATTGGACCCGCAGAGAGCTGAGGGATCCCTGCGAACAGCTCGCCCACATGGAGGTGGGTATGAAATAATGCAAGTTTTTAGGTTAGTTTACATTTTTCCGTTTTCTACTGGCGCACAGAATACTCACGCCATTTTACCATACTACCTTCAGCGTACTAAATCCCAGAACTATATCAAGTAGAAGGAAAAAGTGTATGTACTTCGCCTATAAAGGGGGAGCCAAAACGGCTGCTTTGCTCGGCGCGACCTTCAGTGCGCTCTCGAGACTCGACCGCTCTCCGCATGTGTCGTGCGAACACAGGAACAAAATGCCTTCGTGGTCAATAGTTAACTGCCGAAACACCACCACCACCAGGTGGAGCTGTAAATCACGATATATCCTTTCATCAGTAAGAACTCTTCTACTTGATATATTTCTGTGTGCTTATAGCCTGTTCAGTCACAGCTACAGCCAAAATTTCCAAATGAATAAATTATACTGCGCTCGAGCTTTTAACTAGATAACAGTCTCATTAAAGCTGAAGATGAGCACGATCATCCAGTTCTACATAATTAAGCGCTCCCGGACTCGAGACGAAATAAAATATGCACATCTGTCGCAGATTGAGAAATGCTCGATGCCAAGAGAAAGTTCCCAACTCAGACCTGTTGAGGACTTGAGAACTACTTTAACAGCTAAATTTGCCGTTTGTTACTAACTTATCGTGTAGAAATTTTATTCTGCATAAGGAAGGTACAATTTTGCAATTTTTTTTTATTTCTAATATTTGATTCCAATTCCAAATCGATAATTCGTTTATTTTTATTTTGTTTATATTATATATTTATTTACACTTTCACGATTATCAGTCGTATTTTAACGACAAACGGATCTTAATCGTGTAAACTTACGTCAGGAATGTCAGGATAAGTCTAAGAATCCCTGCCAGTAAAAAAGGCGACAAATTAAAATTTTCTATGGGCATCCACACTTTGGGTCTACATTTTTAAAATTTTGCCTCCTTTTCCTACGGACAGATTATTGGACAGAATATGAACGTACGCATGAGCGTAACAGAGTAATAAAAAAATAAACTAGATTAATTTTCACAGTTGCATTTTCACTTGGATAAAATCTTATAAAGAGGTTTTATACATCTTCTAGCGTAGAAAAAAATTAAAACCTTAAATTGACAAAAATATTGTGTATTAACGAAATATAATCGGTGCCCGTTTCTAAAACCTCGAAATATATGGGTGAATGAGTGACTCAGGCCACCGTAACCATGGCAATAACAGACAGAAAAAAGTTGATTCACCGATATACTATACCCCTTATTCATAAACGTCTGCTAACTTAGCAAGTCGCTAAGTATTGTTTGTCCCTTTCGGTCTTATCAATATATCGTCATATTACTGCAAATACCAGCTTGCACGTATTATGTTCTTCCATAATGAATCTAATTATCATGATAATTAAATTGATTCTGGCAAAACCTGATTTGTGCAGATAGTAGGTATTTGCAGTAATAGGACGATATCCACAAGAGTGAAAGAGACAAACAATAATTAGCGGCTTTAAGTTAGGAGGCGTTTGTGAAGAAAGGGGCTAAGTATATAAAAAAACGGACATGTTTCAAAAATGTTATCTACCCTATTGCGATTCGTCGTCCATCGGTCTCAAGCTTGATGTAATCTCGCGTTTTAAATTAAAGCGAAATTAGTCCCGGGGAGTCCCGCAAGATGGCTTGGAAATTACAACTTCGTTTGCCGGAAACGGAAAATAATTCTTAGCTTATTTGCAAGTTATACAACCGACAATGCTTTTTTTTACGACGGAATGCGAGTATATTTGCGTCATATTCATATTCGGGTTCGAATTCCGGCGAGGGCATTATTTGTGTATTTATTTATCACAAATATTTGTTCCTTGGTCATGACTGTCTATGTATTTAAGTGTCTATATCTATCTATCTATTATATATATCGTCGCCTGGTACCACATCACAAGCCTTAATTGAGTTTACCGTGGGACTAGGATGTGTAAGATGTCCCAAGATATTTATTTATTTATATTATTACTGTGAACGATTTGCATTTTGCTAATCGCCATGGCTAAATATCTTAAATGGCCAAACCATTCACAAATAAATGGTAGGATTGGTGAGTAGTAAGATACTTTTAAACAGCGCAGCAGTTTGATATTTTCGTGTTTTGTCTAAAAGAATACTCGTATGCTTTTTTGTAACGTATTGTATGCACAACCCACTACTTGCTGCATTAAATGGATGGCCCATTTTCGAATGAAATTCAATTTCACGCCATGTATGCAGTACAAAGGCATTATATTTTATGTATAAATATTTAAATAATAATATACCTACAGGGTGACATCTGAATCGTAGAGCAAAAGTGAACAGGGTACTTGTGACAGTGACGCTGAGCATCTTTCACTAGGGATACAACTCAGAAATCGCGAAAATAATATACTAGTTATCAGTTTATTGAGCCTTATTTGATGTTAAGTATTAACTAACTCAGAAATAAGAGGTTTTTATTCGCTACTTTTAGGTTGTCTCCATAGTGAAAGTTAGAAAGAGAAAGGGGCCTGTTTCTCGAAAGCTTGTAACTTGTAATACAAGTAGAAGTCTATTTTTGACACTATTAATTACATAAGGACTTCCGCTTGTATTACAAGTTACAACTGTTACAAGCTTTCGAGAAATAGGCCCCTGTGGGGTGTGTGGGTAGGTGTACTATTCAATACAAATACAAATAATTTATTCGTGGCAAATATAACAAGCATGATAGGACAAGACAAAACAGACAGATTCAGCACTTAATATTATACCACGAAATGGACTCGCCTCAGCATAATGTCGACCCGAAAGCCAACGCTGATCTTCCGGCGAGCCCATTTTTGGCCACGATCGCAGCGTGTGAACATGGCCTAACAATATTCATTCCTATCATATATAAATAAGTAAATAAATACATTTTTATACATTGCTCATGCCTATAGAGATAGACCGCCGAATCCTTATTTACTAAACAGTTATTGGTGTAATTTATATTACCAACGTACTGCCCAGTCTGAAGGGCAATACACTCGAAACGGACGTGTATAAACATCAACAACTTACGAACTCGGATGCACAAATATTTTTGAACAATGTCACAGGTCCGAGGAAGTCATCTTCCTCGACAAATAAGCCGAGGAAGTTACGGATATAAAATAACTGGCAAGGACAGGATATAGTTGCCGATTTCTAAGAATGAATTTTTGTCAGTTATAGATTAATCCTTATTAATATTAGGGTAACTTCACCATTTTTTCGATACTGTTGTAATGTCATAATAAGGCTCATTTCTAAATGTAATTTTCTGTGTAACAACTTTTGGCAATGAAAAAGGGCGCCAAATTCAATTTCTCAAAGAGTCTCAACAATATATAACCAGTTAACTACCTATATTTTTAAAATTTGCCGCCTTATTCCGCTGCCAAATGTTGTTGGAGTTGGACAGAGTCATAACATATAGTTTATATCACTTTTTCGTAACTCGGTTGACGCGATCGTGATTTTTGTTTTTATTAAGGCCTTAACTATGTACAAACTACTTACGGTTCAAATGCCAAAAACATCTTTACTCATTTTACACAACCTTAATGGCAAGGCAATAAAGGCGTGTAATGTTTTGAATAATATATTTTTTTGCAATCGACCCTTGAAATAGGTGTGTACATTCAACGTCAAAGATATCATTACAGTTCTGGTACTAAAAATATAGTTACACGGCGTTCTTTGACAAAAGTCACGATCGCGTCAATTGTTTTATGAAAGTTAGTCATACAAAGTAAGTAGTATAACACTGTCCAACAACCTTCAGCAGTAGTAAAAGGGCGCCAATTTAATAGATATAGGTTATCGCTCACAGAAAATTTGAATTCCTCGCCCTTTTTCAGTTCCAAAAGTTGTTACACAAAATTTTACTTCGTAACACAAAGATTATGACGTTAAATTGTAGTTTCATTCAAGGCTTTTTTATGTTATTTTTATTTTTGCAATCGATGCTCTTAGCACGTTCACTATGATAATGTGGACTGTGGCCCGACTGTGGGCCCTATTCGACTATAGACTCTTCAAGCGACTAGAACAACATGGCTGTACACAACATTGCCCTGTGCCTTACTTGACACAATGAGTCCAAGTTTAAACCAGCCTGAACACAAATAAGCCCTCTGCTAACATTTGCGGCGCGACGAACTACGCCTAAATGTTTCCCGGTTCGCAACTTAAGATTACAGTCGACAATATAATTACAAAATTACATTTATGGATAAACGATTTTAGGAAACGATTTTGTTACTGTGTTATCTTAGTCTTGTCACACTTAACCCCTGGAACGCTGCTGTCATAAATTTGCTTGTCGATTAATAACTTTAATTATTTTATATTATAGTCCAAATGGCTTGTGACAGATCTGTCACTAGGCACTCCAGGGGTTAATTGACAGACATCTAATAAAAAAATGGGAGAATGCTAAAGAACCTGGAGATTGAAGATATGGTGGATGAGCTATCATGAGAGAGACTTTAGCCCACAGACTCCGTTGTTTGGGTCACCTGGAGAGGATGGAGGAGGATCGTAGGGTCAAACAAGCATACCTCGGTCGACGCCCTATTGGTCGCCCTAGATACCGTTGGGGTACACGGCCGACGCGGCTCTACGCGAGCTCCAAAATACCAACTGGCGAGAGTTAGCGCAGGAAGTAACAAGAAGTGGAGAGCTGTAGCCTCTTTCTGCGAGGAGGTCATCAGTCAGAAAAAGGCAGCGGAGCAGGAGCGTGAAGATAGCGTAGACCCACCACCGCTCCGGCGCAGGCTGTAGCAAATCAGAGGTCAAGACTCATTTTGGGTCGCTGAGCTAACGGAATAAGTCAGTAAGTTTGTACCTATGTATTCACTTATAAATATGATAATAGGTAATTTAAGAAACCCATTTACATATTGGACATATTTTAGAGAGCGCGATGGCCTGCTTTACGTATCGAGTAAAACCTAACGTATTCGTTACTTTCAGCCGTACAACTCGTGGTACGGCTACTGATTCTTGGCATTGATTGGCCGTACGCTTTTTCGAGGCGACACCCACTGCTTCTACTATTACCTGATGAAGATTTAATCTTATAATTTTTTAATTTTTAACATTATTGGCGGGAATTTAAAAAATCTTGGAATGCGATGGTCACACTTCGAATTATTCATATTAAGAATTTTGATACTTGAATATATTTTATATTTTCCGTACACATTATAAGATACTTAAGGGAATACGTTAAAAATGTACGTTACGTGACGTACACTCAGTTAAAATTAATGAAAAACACATAAAATGCGTTTACACTTAATTTAATCACAATTAACGATTATGCCAAGGTGAGAAATAAAATACAATACAAAAATCTAAATAGTATAATTTATATTAGGTACAAATCCTTCACTTTGCCCAATTACCTCGTTTATGAGATTCAGGTTTTATTAATTTCACCAATCAAACAAATTTTCAGGAATAAGAGGGAGCTAAAACTTAAAGTATAAAAATATTAGCACTAACGTACTATGCTTATTTTTTAAATTTATAAACAATTAGTGATACCGCAAGGAAATAACTGTCCACAAAATTTGATCGGTCAGATCTATAAGCTGTTAATATCAGATGCTAAATAATTGCAATTTAAAAGGTAAATAATATACTTATCCCATTGAAAGTCATACTAATAACCCACAAGTTGGTTTAAAAAATACCGTAAAACCACCTAACCATAATCCAAATGCTCCCAACAATGGTCCAAAACGTATTGGAATATCCTCCATTAGGTCTATCTACTTGTTACAGGTATTAATCGTGCTATTCATACGCAAAAATAATATTGGGACTGCTTATTTAGGAGTTGAAATTGTGGACCATACTTGTAGTATTGGACCATACTTGGGTGGTTTTACGGTACATAAAATTGAATAAAAATTAATTTGATTCCTGAAAAAAGGAATTCTTTAATTTTCACCAAAAATGCGCTCTTCCAACTCCGTTATATCGTTGTATACCCTATTGGCTATCTGCTATCTGGACATCTGTCGTTCTCCAGTGTTTGCTTTTCATTTCTTGCAGCTACAAACGCAGGGTGCGCGCGCAGCGATCGCCGCTGCGATAGCTTTGAGCGCTTATCGCGATCGCGGGGCGGTGGACGCGCGCCTTGGGTTAGACACGCAGTTTTAAGTGGCCAGTGTGGTGGAAAGCTGTTGATAATGTATAACAGGTTTTATTGCTCATATTATTTATTAAAACTGGAATCTGCTCGAATTATACCTACTCAAATACAATGTACTCACGAGGAAAGGGAAAAAATCTAACAGCTGATTACTGACCAAATTTGAAGTTGAAAATGTATGAAGTTTGGTTGATTCCGTCTATTTTAAGAGAATATGTCTTTTTTTTACCGTTACGCAGTGATAAATGCATTTTAGGAAACGATTTTGTTACTGTATTATCTTAGTTTTGTCAGCTTGTCACACTTAATTGATAGACATTTTATTGACAAAAAAAACCTTTAATGACCTAGCATATGTGAACAAAGACTTAAAGGTGCATTTATTCCGATAGTTTTAATAAAATACTTTTTTGATTTGCTGAGTGTTTAGAAATGCCAAAAGACAATTTGATAAAAACAATTTCTTTATAGTTTTCACCAAACGTTATATAATATTTTTTGTTTTTTTAGCCTCAGGTTCACATGTTGTTACATTTTTCTCATTCCTCGTGGGCACCTTGTATATATAAATATTTTAAAAGGGAAATAATAAATTGATGACACAACAATTAAAGTATTAATTAAATATAGATATAACTACTTAATTAATACTACGCCAATAACACCTTGATAAATTATTTGTCTTAGGCATGTTCACTACAATCTATAACACATAAACATTAATTTACAGCTTTTATTTACAAATAAACTCTTAGCACATTCTTTTTTAGTAAGTTGAGTAACAATACAAGTATTATTTTAAATTCTTAAACTATAAACAATAACCGAGGCACAATTTATTTTCTTTTTACAAAATAAGCAGCTACAAATATACTGCCCAACTATTCAATTGTACCAAAAGCATGTACAATCAATCAATTTGAACCCTAGGACACTCAAGAACTATGTCAAAATGAAAAGTTTGAAATTCTTCCACAAATTAGATATTTTATTTCACTATGACAAAGTTCTCGAGTGGTTTCAGTTGTTTGACTGTGAACATGATGTAACAAAAAAAATACGATACGTTCAAGAGCAGTATCATAATGATTTCATTTAGAGCGCCAACCGTTTAACAGACCAATCAACATGACCCAGCAGGTAAGTAGTAGTAGGTCTGATTATGACTACTATGAAACATTTTAGCGAACGATTTAACGCTGAGAGGCGGTTTGGCGCAACCCAACATGAATATATTGATTATTAGGAATATATTTAAAAGTAGGAAAACAAAAATGGTAGTGAATAAAAGTTTTCTTTTGTATGAAAGACTGGTTTTAACTACCGTCAAGGCCATCTATTTTTATATATTTTGTTTAGATAACAAAACAAAATACCCACCGCTTAAAACATATGCTCTTGAACGGATCATTGTATTTTTTTTGCACTCCGTATGTTTATCCTGAATATTTAACACAGTGATTTCTTTTATTTTTAGTTTTTTATTCCACTCCGTCGACTATTCTGGTCAATTTATTTGTTTCTTTAATCAGTTGCTCGTAAGAATCATTAGAATCATTCGCTTTAATTTGCCGAACATATGCTAATTCACTCGCAGTTAGAGGCTTTTTCCTTGGTCGCCGATCTTTTGATTGTTTGTTAGGATGACCAGATAAATTCTGACAAACACATCTTACCCCATTGAGTACGCCATTATTCGCATTCACGCGGTAATTATGTGTTTTCGTCCCACAATCCTTATTGAAACAATTATACTGTATTTCAGCTGTTGCTTCGGTATGAGGCAAATTCGCCATTAAATGATTTGCTTCCGAATTTTGATAGGTTTGATAGGTAGGAATAGCAACAGTTGCAGTAAGTGGTATTACGTAAGGCATTTTAAAATGGCGATCAAACTGATATCTATTATTATCAGGTTGGTTTCTATTCGTATGTAATGTCGACGTAGTTTTCATGGGAAACATATTAAAATCCTTTGTAGAAAAGTAAGGCTGCATCGCACTAGGTCTGGGTGGAGTAATTCTGTCATTGGGCGAAGTAAACGGTGGTCGATGCCCCATCTTATTTTTCCTGACCAGTTTGGGTAAAAAAGGGAAGGCTATTGGAGTGTATATATCTTTTAGTTTTATATTCTCTCCCATGCGGTGAGTTGGTGTTTCTTTGTAATATGTTTTCATTTGTGGAGGTAGAACTTTGGCTGTTCTTGTACTATCAATTCCAACTTTAGTAATGCCAAGATGATCATCATCTTTGGCATTACTAAAGTCATCTCTAAAGTACAATCCACGAGTTTTAGGCTTAGTGTTCCACGATATTCGAGATTTTGTATTATGTATATACACAAATGACCTTTGGTAGTCTTCTTTAGCTGTATGTCCATTTTCAAATATTTCTGAATCATTTATTTTAGTTTCAGTTAGATCAACTATTGCTTCAGTTCGATTTGAGTATGAAAATCCTTCGACAGGGTCATTCGTAGATAAATCATCTTCCGTCAAAGAAACGGTTTCATCTGTAAACTACAAAAAGTAGAAATAAATAAAAAAAATCAATGGAATCAAAAATATTATTATTATCATTGTGAGCCCATAGTGTCCCACTGCTGGGCAGAGCAAAAAAAAATATATTTATTATTCGAAGAGATTTTGAATGCACAAGGTCGCTAATACAAAATAACTAATACTGATTTAGGTCAACAAGAGCAGAAAAGTACAACTAAATTTAAAAATCTTATTACAATAAATATATTATCAATATGTTGTTAAATAAAAAAATAAAAAATAAATAAAATTATAAATGCGTAGGTACACTACAGGGGTAACAATGGCTGATCGAGATCAGGGGGCAATTAGAGCCTCCGCTAGCTGCGGATTACCCGCAACAGATGCTCATCTAACAAGAAATTGTATGAACGGCGCGGCGCTTACTGGTGCGGGACGGGAGCGTAAGGATTTGAACACTAAGCGGGAACCGCGAGCGTGCGCACACGGCGGGAGCCCGCGTAGCGTAGGCCCTTAAAGTACTCAAACACTGTAACGCGTATTTGTTACAAATTTATTTTGATAAGACGGCTCACACTCACACGCAAAGTATTACTTAATCAGCTTTTCATTTAAATTTCGTCTTACGAATATCTATGATAAGTATGATAACACACTTCCGATTTCAACCGAGCATCGAGTCTCAACACCAAAATAGAACCAGGCAAGTCTGCTGTAGGTATATCTGAAGCTTATGGTCTACCCAACTCATATATCCCATGTACGTAATGCCGTGCTCAGTTTTGGGCAGACCATTAACACGGATAGAAACTTGACGCCTTTTACGCTAACAGACATAATGCTCAATGCCAAGAATAGAGGGAAAACTACAACAGGAAAACATTACAAGCTCATAAATAAATCGTTTTTATTAAATCCTACCAATTAAATATAGGTACTAGTAAGATAAAAAACTTACTTCCGTTGTGGTCGAGGAAGCGGTGAATCCGATAGAACACAAAACATAGACCACAATTTTCATTGTCGACACCTGATCGCGCGCCAACGCATACGCCCTAACCATTACTGAAAGCATCCGATCACAGTCACTATGTTATTGTTACTGCTGAATGTCTTGTTTATAAATAAAACATATTGAAAGCCGCTATGACAATATAAATTCTTTGTGTATTTATTTTCACAAATATTTGTTCCTTGGTCATGGTTGTCTATGTATTTAAGTATCTATATGTATCTATCTATTAAATATATCGTCGCCTGGTACCCACACCACAAGCCTTAATTGAGCTTACCTTGGGGCTAGGTCGATTTGTGTAAGATGTCCCAAGATATTTAAATTGTGTTTTAATAAACAAATTGTGTGACAAGTGACAAATCATTAAGATAGGGCAATGGGAAAACTATTTAAAATCAACTTAAAATGAATTTGCTCTTGCTTTCTATATCACGCAACTACATGTATGATCATCGTCATCATCATATCAGGCGAAAGGCGTCCACTGCTGAACATTAGGCCTCCCCCAAAGATTGCCAAAATAACCGATACTACGATTTGTCAGCCTCCGTAGCCTAGTTGGTAGTGACCCTGCCTACGAAGCTGGAGGTTCCGGGTTCGAATCCTGGCGAGGGCATTCTTTGTGTATTTATTTATCACAAATGTTTGTTCCTTGGTCATGGCTGTCTATGTATTTAAGTATCTATATGTATCTATCTATTATATATATCGTCGCCTGGTACCCACATCACAAGACTTAATTGAGCTTACCGTGGGACTAGGTCGATTTGTGTAAGATGTCCCAAGATATTTATTTATTTATTTACTACGCCACACGCATCCAGCGGACTCCTGCGATCTTCATTAGGTCATCAGTCTAAATGTATACAGCTAGCTTATGAACTTATGATGGTCCCATTCTTTATACGCGATACTTTCGTATTTGCGTACTTCGCAAAATTTGTCTACAAGAACAACGACAAACGATACATACGGGACCATCATAAGGCTATAGATACATAACTGCATACGATATGGCACTGCAAAGTTAACTCGAAAGCGTGATCATGCTTAGGTAAAGTGTGTAGATTTTTATATCTAATCTTATCTAATTCATGTTAACTATCGTACTTCAAAACACATATATGATGTGGTGTAGGTACTCAAAGTAGGACTAACTGATGAATTGTAAAGTAATAAACAAAAGAATGTGGAGTCCTATTATTCGAGTACCTACTAAATGGACCGAATATTCGATATGGTATGCGAATTGCAAGGAGACACACAATATGTATTTGGTACTGCTTATTCGTATTAAACTTATCAAAGTGTGTGTAAGGGTGAAGACACGTTTATCAGCATGCGTACGCATTTTGTCTATAGAAAATGTCAGTTTAGTATGGGACCGCGTCCAGCTTTCCGCACGCGTACGCATGCTTACACGTTTCATACTAAACGGCCAATTTCATTAGTCAAAATGCGTACCTACGCATGCTATTTAATAACTATATGTGTCTTCACCCTAAAGTCTATCAGGTTCCTCGTTCCCTGTGTATGAGTACTTTATTATTAGATTTTCTTAGATGTTGGTAAAAACAAATAATAGTAAATATTACAATAAATTAATTTAATCATATCAAACCAACACAAAATAACATCTCAAGTATGACATTTTATTTCTTGTTCTGTCCAAAAATTGCAATGACTTCATCCACCAAAACATGAAGGTCGATGCCATTTTCGAGAAGGGTCTCTGCCTCCTGTTGGAACTGAGGAGTCTCGATGAGAGCGCTGATCACAGCTGTCCATTCTTCAGAAAACAGGTTATCAATGGCGTCCCTGAATTCTTCATCCTCATCCTTTTTCTGATGGAACAGGGCGTCCAGTTTCTCTTGAGGGAACACAGCAATCACGTCCTGGATGAACGAGGTTAAGGAAGTGCCAGATGCCTGACGGGAGTTGCTGCGGCTGGGGATGGAACCTGTAAAAAGTAGATATAATTGTATCATCGGCTACAAGTTCAATAATTTAAAAAAAACTTCAGAAAGTGAGATTTCATATTTTCTTTGGCCGTGTGATGACTCTTCCCACAGATGTCGTAGGAGCCGACTAAGAGATTGAAGTGTCACTGACCATTATTTGATATAAGATTGATGACGGGCAGCAGCGTCTTGATAGTGGACACATTACTGCGATCGGTAGTCCGCTTGCCCAGCTTGGCGATTATGGGCATTTAACTCCTAATACGTTTGTACGCATGGTAAATAGGAGAGGCCTAAGTCCAGCAGTGGACTGAAATTATATTATTTTAGAGAAAAATTTAATTACAAAATGCAGACAGTAGGTAAGTAGGGTCTCGAGTAACACCACACCTCCACCACTTCACTGCTACCCCCCGAGCACGTGCAGACCAATGAAGCGGCCGAGATCCTTATTGAGGGTAAGACTCACCATTTTTCCTATAGTCTTAACGTCATATAGTTATATAAGGCTCATTTCTAAACTGCCAAACGATGAAGAAATCGGTAACTATACTGTTAATATGACCAGCGATTGCGGCAATGTGATCGAGCTTAAGTTTCGGTTGATTACATGACGATTGCTTGAAACACATGTAGCAGTGTTCTATTTATTTACGAGAATTGAATAGGTCCAGTACGCACGCTGACGAAATATCTAAGTCGGTAGTGTAGGAACCTATTCGATCCCAGAGATTGGTACTTTTTTGCAGAGTTAAGCCATAATTGTATGTAATTACTTACCGACAACATCATCGATTATATTCAGGAAGTAAGTGATGTCAATATTGTCAGCCTCCAGGAAATCAACCACCTAGAATAAGGAAAGTTGTTCGTTATCATGAACACATGCATACCCTAAGGTATCGGTAACTAATTTGAAAATACCCTGTATAGTAGCGCCTTGAAATAAATATGCACGATGTCACAAGTATCTCGTGCAAACACATTCGCTCTGGAACCTCCTGGAGAAGCTACAGATACTTATTACTTAGTAACTTCTTTGAGTAGCCCAAGGTGGCGGACGGGCATCAAAATGGCTAAAGGCTTACACATACGTTAACAACAGTCTGCCTGCGACCACGGACGGGTGTAACGCCATGACCCATGACCGAAACGTCTGGATATAAAGGGTAAGTTTACACGATTTGTTGTTAAAATATGAGCGATAATCGTGAAATTTTTAATGAAAGACTTACAGCTTGGAATTCTGGCAGCGATTCCATTTCCAAAACGATTTCCTTGAAGCTGGCTGTCTTCACGTATTCCAATGCAGCCTTGAACTCATCATACTGTTCGTAAGCCGCGTTGAGTTGCTCAATCTCCTCTCCAGCCTCCTGCCAGATCAGCTGAATGAAGTCCTCGAAATGTTCATGGAAGTCCTTTCTGGGCTGAGGAGCCGCAGAAGCGAGGGCAACGAGGGCGAACAAGCAAGCGGCTACCTTCATTTTGGAACTTGATTGATACCGAACTCTCGTAGCATGGGTTTTTATACAAAAGGATGGGATCTTATCTAGTCATATCAGATAATGGTAACCCGATCTACTTGAGATTGAACTTATCTAGGTATCTCAATTCTTTCGAAAATTGCAGTTACTTCTTGCAAAAACTGGCATGTCAACTTCGAAAATAACTAAGAATTGAATGATAAATATAAGATGTCATATACCAAAGAAAAACGACCAAGATCACCTATGTTCGAGGTGGGGATCGAACCCACGTACTCAGCTTTCGCGGCTGATGCCTGTACCCCTCGGCCACTCGGTCTTAGCAACCACCGGTCAAATTTCTTGCCTTTGACCATTTAATATAGTATGTACACTACATACTACACTACTACTCGAGAAAAATTAAAAGTACAAATCAAAATATTTAGTTAATAAATAATTTGATTTGTGCTTTCGCAATAATTATGTTCTAAGAATTTAATGGTTTAACAAACACGGGAATCGGTGATAAAATGGGCAACAACAGTACATTGTAGATACAACGTCAGAACAAAAGACAAAACTAATGCTAATTCTGAATAACATTTAACATCCCAACTAGTCGTATCGTACCCTTTTCAGCTTTCGTGGTAATTTGATCCTAATGTGAGTTCACAAATAGGTAATTATCACGGTAGCGTAAAAGGCCACCTGATTGCGCTTCGAAATTGCAATCGCGCTCGGAAGAAAACACATATACCTAATATCAGTCTAACTAGTCTACTTTTCGACTTTATTACGACTGAATAGAGTTGTAAAGTGGTAGACCATTTTGGTGACTACACGAAACATACCATCACATATCACATCTTATCTGGCAGGTCAATGTTTCTTATCTAAAAGCGACTTTCACTCAAAAATACCCTTTTAGACAAGTCTCAGGACTCAGGACTGGCTTATACATATAATACACATAATAGGCTAGACCTAGTATATGTCCACCTGTGGGCATTTTCAGTAAAGAGCGCCCCCAATTAGTGAATCTTTAAAAATAAATCGTGGTTAGTTTTATAGCGACAGTGGATTTAATGGTCAGTAGCCGTACCATGAGTTGGAAAGTAAAAAATACGTTAGGTTTTATTTGTTACGGAATGTACCTATTCTATCCCGCTCGCACTGATATATAGGGGCGAGCGCGATACCTGCTTTATTACGTATCGAGTAAAACCTAACGTTACCGATACTTGCAAAGTCATGGTACGGCTTCAGTTTTTTTTTTATCAGAATAGGCAGACGCATATACATACCTAACGGCCGTCAAAAAACTTTAAACCAACTTCGATAAACTTGGAGATATCGAGTAAAAATAGTAAAATTCATACAAAAATTCAACTGTTTTAGTCGAATTGGGAACCTCCTTTTTTCGGAGTCTGTTAAAAAACTTGCACTTAAAGGTTTTGTGTAGTTTTGCTACCTGGAACGTCTTTATTTAGTTTT